>JAAAKE020086112.1:0-22085 GCA_010014785.2 Anisolabis maritima | reverse complement strand
GCTTATATGACTTCATACCTTGTTGGTTTTTTCATCCTTTTTATACCTCACTCTTAAATTTATTTATTTTTTTCTAATTTTTTTGATATTTCATTAATTTAATTTTAAATTAGGATTATCTCAGAGAAAAGCCTTTTTTTTTTTTTTTTTTTTAATTCCGATAACCTCAATCATCAAAGTTCAACAACTTTCACATCAGATGTATTAAATTAAATAAAAAAGATTATTATTTTGACATTTTATATGGAATTAATTTCTCCCTTTGTGGATCTTAGACAGCTTATATTAATAATGATCCAAATGATAATTGAAAATTTAATATCCATCCTTGTAAAAAAATATTGACCTCTTTTGAGTAAATTTTTTTAATGCCTACAATAGTAATTCATTATTATTGGAAAATTAAATTTTATTGTCGCTGATTGAATTGATTAGAATTTTTAATTAAAATTGAATAATGAACAAGAAATTTTTTTTTTTTCATTTGTCAATTTTACTTCACTAATTTGTGAATATTTCACAATGTAATCTTCAAAGTTAATTGGTTTTTGGCATTCCTATCTATTAATTAAATTTACAAAGTTTTTAGATCACGACATAAGCCAACAATATGAGGTAGAGTTGCCACTCCATCCTTCTTTCCTTAAGAAAATAAGGATCCTCTTTTATTGATGCACTTCACTCAAAGAATAGGCAACAAGCTAAAAGCCCAGCCCCTTTTGAAGATAAAAGAATCAAAACGAAAATAAAAAGCTTTGGAATTAGAAAAAGAGAGATAAAACAATTATTGTTTTAAAAAAAGTCAATTTTTGTCTTCTTTTACTAACTTTTTTTTAGTCAGCCTTCAATATTTTTTTTACTAGTTTTGGAAGTTATCCATAAACAATTTATCCACTATTTTAATTGTTTTTTATTTGCTATTACAATATTTCTCTTAAAATATTATATCATATAAATGCCTCTTATCAGATAGGAAAGAACTAGGACATGTTTCTTTCTCAATTTGCTTCATGCTCATTCTCCTTTATCAAAAAGCGATAATCTCTTTTAATTTCTCACTCTCCTAAAGACAAGTACTGGCGGACATTTCTTAGATAAAAAAATACCATAGGAAGTTTCTAGCATTTTTTACTCACGGCTGTTATTTAATCTTCTTTCTAATATAATAAATAATTAATTATTTATTCATTATATTATCAATGATTATTTTTAGAGCTTGGGAAGAAAAAATCTTTAATCATTTTCTTCACTTCTCTCTTTATCTAAGAAAACAAATGTTTTGTAAACACTTTAGAAAGTGCAGAAAATTTTATAAATATATTGAAAATGATATTAATATTAAATTACAATAAAAATGTAAATCTTGGATATTTTATATAAAAACAAATATCCCTTTAGAAACCTTTATTCATATTTTGGAAACCTAGAGAAGATGGCGTTGGTCTTTGTCTCTTATCACCTCCAATTTGAATATATGTTTTATGGAGTTCTCCGGCTGTAGATTTTGAAATGAAGGGAAGAGGAGTCAGTCAAGGAGAAATAAAATTTTTGATTGTTTTGAAACATTTCAAACGCTGGCTCATTTTTCTTCGGTCCACTTAAATGACAAATGAAAATTAGAGGTGTTATGTATGATTCAATCAATTTCTGGACAAAATCAAAATAATTAATATTTGCCAATTTTTTATTTTTACATAACATGGTATTAAATACTTGCTTGAGAGGTTTCTAGTGAATTTTATAAACATATATTATTTAAAAAACAAAAATATTAATATAATATTAATGTCTCTGATTTTGTCCAGAAATTAATCATACCCAACATATGAAATTATTTAGTTGATCGAAAAAAATACAAATCCTTCCTATTCCTGTTTTGCCAACCGCCTACAAAAAAAGTTTGGAGACCCCTTTTTTATTAGACGCAAACGAGCCGACAGAGAAAGCATTTGGCACCAGCTCTGTTCTTCGGCCAAAATTATCATACAATCATAGAAAATTTAATAATTATATCAACAAATAAAAGCCAGAAGATTTGAAAAATGTTTCAACATGACTGTAATGTAAGAAGAGGACACAAATCAGTTCTAAATGCCATCTCTTTCTACTAATGAACTTTTTAGTTAGTACTAGCAATTATAATTCTAACCCCCCCGGGTCGGGGCTGAGAGTTTAAAGATACTAATATTATAGATTTTGATAACCTTAAAAAGCCAAGAGGTGTTGGTTCGGATCCGATAAAAATGCATTTAAATTGCATACCGATTGATATAAATAAATAATCCTAGATTATTTTTATCGTAATTAAAATAAATGAGTATAGTTTCACTCTATATGACCTCAGATGCCGAAAAGACAAAAAAAATTTATTAAACTCTGGCTTATTAGACAATTTGAATATTGAATTTTCATTCGGAATTTTATGTCATTAATTCAAACAATTTTTATTAATTATTAATAATTAGTTTACATGATTATTCCTATTTTTTCCTAGAATTAGACATTTTGCATTAAGTGATTCTTCAAAATTTTTATCTTATATCAAATTTCATTAAACCAGTTTTTAGTTGAACATGTTGGCGGACATTGACTATCTTTTTTGTTAGAAAAAAAAAAAGCTTAGCACGCGCCAACTCTCCTCTTATTTAACATTTGAATTAAATATTTAAATTTATTTGGAGTAGTTAATAAATAAATTTTTTCTCTATTTTTTTTTTTTTTTATTATCCCTTTCACGTTTATTTATTAGCTACCTATACTAAATTTATTTATTACCACTCTTCATCCATCAGAAAATCTTAAAAATTCCATTTCTAAGAGATCAACTCGCCCAAGATTTAATATCTGATCTTAAAAAGAGAACATAAAAGGTGTAGAATAGTCGACATAAAATCGATATGTCGACTAGTTTTATTATCTCCACCCTTTTTTATATTAAAATAAAAATTGATTTTAAGGGAAAATAAGATTCAAAAATAATTCTATTTATATAAAGATCTTTAAAAAATTAATTAAATTCTTACCGCCCACTCGTGTTTTGAGTTCGTTTACCTGAGCTGAGCTGAGTGCTTTTTTATGCATTGAGAAATGAAATTCAATTGATCTCATATCATTGCCATTTATGAGCATTTTATTATATAAAAACGGTAATAGTTAAACATGTGGTAATTATTAAACATGTGGTATTTGGATAAATATTATACTTTCTATCGGAATTAGCTAATATCTGAATAAATAATTAAAATAATATAAAATAGTAGTAATTCTTATTTTTTTCACTTTTGGTCTCTAATATATATATGATATATTTTGTGTATAAATATTTATATTTCGTCAGCCGTTCAAATTAAATTAGTGGTTTAGGAGCTTGTGCGTTTTGCTTGCTGGTAGGTAGGCAACCCAAATAGATTTTTAGATTAATTCCTTCAAAGCTTCTCCAATGCGGACCACGTTAAATTTGTAGTGAAATTTAACATTTGCGCATGCGTGGATCATTAGTAAGTTAGAAATTAGAATTGCCTAACATCGACTAATAAAAAACGAACGAATTTATGTACTTCACTGCACGTATGTATAAATAAATTATATATTTATTTATTTATAAGTAATTTCATTTCACTTATTAGCACAACGTTTAGGTAAACACTGTCTTCATCAGATGTTCATCCCTGAAAATATATTACAAAGGTACTAAATCGTGATCTCATTAAAATTTTTCTTTAGACAACTAATGAAATCATAAATTTTGTAGAAATATCGACCCAATAAGTGAATTTGTATTTTACCCATAAAAGCATGTTATTTTTTATAATCAGAAAAGAAAAAATGTCAACATTAGTTATTATATAAAAGAAAAAAGTTTAAATATAAGATTGGATGTTAAAGTGAGTAGAAGTAGAGACTAGAATAGGAATCGAAAATAGGGTTGAATTTGTTAAGTATTTTTCTTTAAAAATTTATTTTTTAGAATTTTACTATCAATAAAATAAATATTAATAAATTTATCTCACACTAAGGAAATAAATTATTTAAATGAAAATTTGAATTTTAAATTGAACTCTGCTCTCTAATCGTACATTAGAATGTTTTTTTTCTTTTAACATTTATATTTTATTCTTCTTCTTATTTTGAAGATACCATTCATTGCCTTTTTTTTAATATTCTCTTAAAAATTCTAAAGTCAGAAGGTTTTTATGAATAATATAATTCACGTTGTGGCCTCTTTGGCAAGCGATCCAACTTTTCATTTTCCTGTATAATTCCACAATTTATGCTCGAATATTCTTTCATTAAATGTTCTTTTTTACTTAAATAGAAATAAATCTCATGGCGTGACCTTGACTTTAACCTGAACTGACAGTGAATTTTTTTTTTTTTTCTCTTTCCAATATTATTTTTAAGGACTCGGTGATAATCTTCCTCTTGATGCTTATCGTTATCTTACAAAAAATATCGATTAATTAAATTATATGATTACATTTTGTATTATACATAGTCTTTATATAATACAAAATATACTTATTTTGTTATTTTAATTAAATACGATGTAAGGTATATAAAAATTCAATAAAATTATAACAAGATAAATAATAAATTACCCACACAAAAAATGAAATAAAAAACTTATTAACTCTTGACTTTTTAAAAAATAAGTTAAAAGTTAAGTGCCAGAAGTACCTTTTTTTTTTTTTTTTTTTTTTAAAGAATTAGTCACTATAGAGATTAGATGTTTTTGCTAAGGCGCTCATGGCCTTTAAACACAATTCTTCAGAAAAATTTTAATAAACTATATTTAAAGCTATAGTTGGGCCATTTTTGCATTTCAATAGAGGTGTAGAGGATGGGAAAGTGTCATGGTCTCTAGATAAAAAAAAAAAAAGCGGGCAAGGTAGGTTGTGATTGGTTTGAAGGGTAATAGGAAGGCCATCTTTGATCTTCGCAGTTTTAGAGCGGATTTCTGAATTCCGAAAACGTCTTGGTTATATATAATATTAACTGTGATCCAGTGAGCTAGTTCTTGGATCAGTAAAGACCTAAAGGTCAGGTGACAGGCCAGGCAATAACATTTAAATAAAAACAAGAACAATAGATGAAAAAATTTAAATATAATTTCTTTTCCTTATTTAAAATTTCTTTAGTATTGGAGAAGTAGGGGAGGAAAGACTGAGAGCCGCCGACCAATTAGAGAGCGCCCTGAGCAAAACCGTTTTATAGTAACCACTCACCACCACTAGATTTCACATAAGGCCAACCTAGGCCATGGCCTAGGGCGCAGCAGTCAAGAGGCGTATATACAGAAGAAGCTTTTTGTAATGTTAGTGTTGTGCCAAACAAGTAGTGTAGTTTTGAATTAAAAATATGTGGTTCAAAAATTATACAGACAGTATGTTTCAAAAATAAACCATACTCGTACATATTAAATTGAAAATTTACATCAACTTTTTGGAAGGGGCGAGGCGTAAAAGGCGTAAAGGCTTTGGCCGCGTAGAAATGGGTAAATCTGACACACATTTCCAGATCACAAAAGCACTCTTGCGAACACCTGCAACGCTGCACTCTGCCGAGAGCCCAGCCCTAAAGAAATTTTAAATAGAGTTCCAAAGTGCGTATCTGAAACTCTCCCCTCTACCCAAAAACAAGATTGCTGGCTACGCCTATTTTATAAGAAAAAATAAAATATATTCACTAAAGATCAATAACATTTTGGACATTTGGTATCGAGTTTGCAATTTTTTAACCCTTTCACATTCTTTCTTGGCAGATGTGAAATATTTTTATACTCACCAAAAATGGCATTCTCATTCAGGTGTAAATATGTCATTTTTTGTCCACATCTCTCACCCACCTGGTGCCTTCTGATCTCTCCTAATTGTCTTTTGTTTTTTGAACAGGCAGCTGCCTTAGAGGAGCACGCAAGGTGCGGCAGCCTCTTCCGGCCCTCCTCCTCTTCCTACACCATCGATCTAAAAAAAAATAATATACATTAATCTCTTTATTTTATCAAAATATTAAAAATACCTTTTTCATATCGATCCATTTTTACCAAGTTCGTGAACATGAAAATAATAAAAACAAGAGGTTATCTTGATTAAACAAAAAATTAGTTTTACTATTTATGGAACAAAAAATTTTTCTAGTGGGTTTGATAATATTCACATCATTCCTGTTTATGACTTGTTTTCTAGTAAAACACAGAAATATGGATTAATCGATTTAGGGGGCTGTAAGCGATGTTGGAACAATATAGAATTTCAGACTACCCTGATTGTGCTCTCGCTTTGTTTGAACAGAAAATTCACTAAAAGTATGAGAAGGTTGCTAAATAAACCTTAACTTTTCCATAAATATATTATATTTAGATGGGCTTGCCATTAGGTGGGCAGATTTTAGACAAATCACTTCAAACAAGAGAATTATAATAGTTCATTCTTTTTAAACTTGTATTTCGGTTGAAATCTCGACATCGATTTTTTTTTGTGATCGCAATACTTTCTCTTACATATATATATGTAAGAGAAAGTAAAAAAAAATTCTTAAAAATACTTATTTATTAAATAATAATAGAAGAGTGCTGTTTCAAGTCTGATTCTCTATGGCTACTTTGGGCTTAATTACACATAGCCTGTTAAGTGACTGATGTTGAACGAATAAATTTTGTCCAAAACGGCTTTGGTATTGCTTTCATTGCTGTAATCTGCCTTATATATCCCTCATCAAAATAATAATTAGTTATTCTTTATTATATGAAACATTAATAATAATCTAAAATCTTACATCATCACATATTACATCGTCGATGGCGCCTTTGGTTAATTATAGTCCCTTCCTAGGGCGTCGAGGCGAAGATTGTGAAGCCCTCTCTCTCTCTGTCTTGAGTCAAAACACAGGATGAAGGATTTAATATTATATTAATGATTCTTACAAGAGTATTTAGATATCTTGGATAAAATGAAAGTTTAGTTTAAAAATGGTAATTTCTAGAGTATTTACTTAAAAATAAATATTTATTAAGAACATTGTTTTTTAATTGCAAAAAGGAAAATAATTTTTTATATAGATATAACTCGTCTTTGATTATAATATTTTTAATAATTGGTCTCAGCCTCAAAAAGGAGGAAATATTTTCCAAAATTTCAAATCCATGTTGAAAGTATTAATATTTTCTGCACTGACAAAATCCAGTAATAATGCATCCTTAGGAGGAAAAGAACAGAAATCCTTTTATTTCTAATTTTTTAAGAACATTGATAGCTCTTGAACTTAATTGGGCCGTAAGTTCATTCCTGTTTATTTACTCAAAGGTACAGAAACGGGCGAGGAATTTGATTATTTTAAATTGGATTATTTATTTAAAGAAACATTATGGCTTGTGATGGGATGTGAACACGGATTGTTGTTTGTGCATAACCTCGATATACTAATTTTATTTCCTATAACAAAAAATAATAATTATCTAATAATCTAAACGGGAAATAGAAAGTGACAAATCTTATAAATAGAACGACTTTGACAAGTTTATTTTCGAATATGAAATTAATTTATAACATAAGATGAAATAAAGATCCTGCGATGAAAAATAAAATTTATTTTAATAAATCTATTTACATCTTCGCTTTTCTTAAGTTTCTTAGTCTCTTAGAAGATGGTAAAGTAAAATAATTTAAAAGAGGCTAAGAATATTTTGGAAAAAAAAAGAATAAATTTTAGGGTGATCTTATTTAAATAATATTTTTAAACCATACCCATCTTTTTTCATTTCTTTGTATAACTGGTCTTGGCTATTTTATATTGAGGGCACATTAGAAACAGATGGATGATGTCTCCGTATGGTCCGCCAGCGCTACAACCTGAATTCCCTTAATTAAAAAAAAAGAAAGGGACAGGTGGGCAAATTGGATGCTTTATAAAAAGATTTGTTTCTGCACATGTTGTTTCCTAAATGATAGGTCAGATATAGTCTTCATTTTTAATACTTTAAAAATTTTTTTTATTGTTTTTTTTTTAAGTCTTTTCTAAGGCCATTTAGGCTTTAAACGATATAGAATATATATTTACGATACATTTAATCCAGGCATATTTATCTTTTTTTTTTATTGTTTATCCATGCATACTAATAAGCTTGAATATGTGGGTTCGGATCCCAGGCAGTCCGATGAAAATTTATTTAAAGCAATTGGATACCAATTGATATAAATAAATATGCCTGGATAACACGTATCGTAAAGAATAAATTGGTAATGGTTTAAAAGTCTATATGGTCTCAGATGCTGAAAGACTTAAGATTTCAAAAAAAAAAAAGCTTGAATTCTTTTGATTGTTAAAAATTAATAAACTATCTGATCTACATTTTTAAATTTATAATTTAACATTTTGTTCTTGAAATTTTTTGAAAATTATTGAATTTTTTTTCAAAAAAAAAATCTAGCACAGAATTATCAAATTAATCAAGTCATCCAAATTATTTTATAAAATAACCAGGACATCTCTGATATATATATTTTTTATTTATTATTTAAATTATCTCGACAAAGCAGCATTATTGTTTTAGGAAGGGGGTAAAAATAGAGGTGTTTTTTTTTTTTTTTTTTTTTTTTAATTTTTAGTTGAATATATTAAAATGTTAAGCCGTCAAGTATTGTCAAAAAAAAAAAAGAAGAAAAAATTCTAAAAATTGACTCACCTTTGGCTTTTAAATGGCTCATATAATCCAAACATCACATTTAATACACAATAATTAGAACAATGGTTCCATAAAAATAAACATGAAATATTATAAAAAGACAGTAATGCCCGATTTTATTTAGACTTCACGTTCCCTCAACAATGACCATTTTTTTTTTTTTTTTAAATGGCAGTTGTGAATGTTTATCTCTCTCTTATTGGTTTCTCCTCTGAGTAAAGGTAAGGGGAAGGGGGCAGATGGCGTTGGTGTCGCGCCTGGTGGCTGAGCGAGGCGCTTTCTTAGCCATCAGTCAGTCGATCAGCTGCTCTGTGTTTGTGAACAATCAAATCAAGTTAAGTGAGTGAGTGTATGTGATATTAGATGCTCTGGAATTATTGGCGATGGCGTCGCCGGGTGTTGAACCAACGACAGCTTCCCGTAGGATATCCAGGAGTTTTCAATCGTGTTTAAGGGGAGGAGAAAGTGCAGCAGACGCCAGCGCCGACGATGATGACACTGGTGAGATGCAATTGTCTTCTCAATAACAATACATAACATCATCCATCGTTATATTTAAAATTATTTTTACAAATTGAAAAAAATGTTATTTTAAAAAAATAAAAAACATTCTATTCAGATATTCTTTTTGACATTGAAAAAACAATTTATTCTATTTATTGGTATTGGTACACAATTGGTTTAAATTAATTCTATCAAATTGACCTCTCCAAAGAATATAATAAATCTTTTTTTATTTAGAGATTCTAATTGTTGTTAAAAGTTATCATTGTTAAACCTTCTATTATTATTTGAAAAAAGCAACAATTGAAAGATTCCTTAATGATATCCAGAATTAAGAGTTTTTTTACATTTGTTTTCTTTTTCAAAATTTTTATTAATTTTTCCGACCAACCGAAGCTTATTTTTTTAATATTAAACATTTCATTTTATAACTTATTATTAATTCATTATGAATGATGAATTAATAATTTCTCGGAATTATCAGTAGAATTTTCCTTATTTATTTATTATTTTTTTTTTTTTCAAATAACACAATTTTATCAAGAAAATCAATCACTTAACATTAATCTAGAAATTTTAACGTCATAGATGATTAATTATAAAATAGGAGTCATCCATAAATTCGTTTTTTTTTTTCTGGAGCCAAAATATTTGTTCTAAAATAAAACGAAATTATTAGGTAATTTAGTAATAAAATAGGTTAATATTCACTTCTTTTAATTAATATGATCAAAAAAAAAAATATCGTCATCAATATGAAAAATTATACAAACTTTTCTTTTTTAATTTCTTAAATTAAAAAATATTTTTGATAAGAAATTTAAAAAATAACAAATTTTCCTTTTTTCATTTAACTATTTTTTTTCTGTAAATGCCCTTTTTGGTTTTTGTTTCCTAATTCGGATAAAATAATAAAAATAAACTTTGATTTGTTATTCTTTTTCACTTTTGATAAATAGTAAAAAATCTTGAAAGGAAATAAAAATGTTAAAGTTTCTCCATTTTTTTGGTGCTTAATAGACTATCTCTATTTCTTTTTAACCTAGTTTTGAATAGTATGTCCTAGACATAAGATAATAGTTAAAAAAAAAGCCTTAGAAATAAAATTATTTATTTTTATACTGCTGGATAACAACTCTTGCTCTTGAGATGCAATTCCTCCTGGTCCTGTTCCTGATTCGAGAGTAGCACCACTTGAGAATGCTCTCCTCTTCTTTTTCAACTTGTTTTTGTTCCAAGGAAATGGAAACACGAGACGAAATCTTAATGATGATGATGTCATTATTATCTTTCAGAAGCCTAGAGAAAAAGAATTCAAAAAAAAAAAAAAAAAAAAAAAAAAAAGATATCGTGCATCCTATTCTTTTTTCTATTTAATAGTAGTATTATCTCAAAATGTTTCTCTGAAATAAATAAACGATATTTGAATTTTTTATCCTCAAAAGTTAAGGACTCATCTCGTTTTTTATCATTGGATACTTTCAACTATCCAAATATTATACTCTTATTTTAGTAGTATTAAGAATTGATAGATACAGTCAGGGGAACATCTAAGGAAGTTGGAGTAAGTTTTATCTTCGTCAAAAAATCCAAATTTCGCTGTCATTTTTGGAGTTCTACACTTATCTAGAAGATGTCTTTGTTTGTCTTTGAATATAAAAATTATAAAATCTACATTATAAATTAAAAATAATAATAATAATAATAATAATAATAATAATAATAATAATAATAATAATAATAATTTCCTCTTATACCAGTTTCTCTAATGGCTCTTTTTTAAACACAGAAAATTATTCTAAATAATTTATATTTTATAAGAAAAAAAAAACGTGGTTCTGGAGGGAGAGAAAAAGCAATTCCTCATCCCCCTTATATTATATGAAATTTGAGAGACTTTGCTAGGACGAACAAGAATCGAAAGAAACTTTGATTCTATGTAATAAAAAAATCATTTTTGCTGTGTTAAGGAATATAAAAAATATATAATAGATTATATCATTTCTAAAAAAAAATTTTCAATTCCCATTGGGAAAATTTTCAAATTTAACAGATGATACAAATATGTTAAAATTATAATGAAAAAAGTGCAAAGCGATTAATATTCAAATTTTTTTAATAAATTTTGTTTACTTTCATTCCAGTAGGCATATGTTTTTTTTTTTCTTTACGTCATCTGTGGCCATTTAGACTCCGTCCATATTTATTTAAATAATTTAGTAGTCAATAGGTATATAAGTTACCAATAATTGATTTTATTTTGCAAATAATAGTTTTCAACAAATTATACAATACTTGATTATGATGTAATTTTCCAACACAAATTTTCCAGTTATCTCCACAAATATTCCCAACCCAGAAATTTTTTTCTTTTTAAATAAATACAACATTTTAGCCAATCATGTCATCTGTTTTAAAAATAAATAATCGTAAAAAGCTTGTTCTGTAATGACATGTCAAATAATGAGTAGGAACATTTATATTAGTCATTTCATAAGAATTTATTCTACAATATTCAATTACCATATACAAAACATACAAAATACTCCAAATTTAAAATAGAATTTGTCTATTATTAATAAGGTTGATGAGAATTTTTTATTTGCCATTTTTGTTTCATATAAGAAAGGGAGAAGATGACGATTTCCCTAGACATCCAGAGTGAACTGAGTATAATTAATCATTTTCTACAATATAGGGCCTTTTCAAAAGTTTATATTTCTAGCTGGTGTCAGATTATGTCAGTCTCGTGCCATTCTTGAGATCTACATGTATTTCTATATCATCATAAGTATTGAAAAAAAGCGTTGGAAATTTTTAAGGTTTATATAGTGTTACCTATAAGTTGTTTTTTTTTTAAGCCCTTATTTAATAATCATAAAAAATAATTTATTTTATTTATTATTTTTTTTTTTAATACATTAGTTAATTTAAAAATAATTAATTTTGAAATCATAATTCCCATTATTTTAATTTTTAAATCTTTCTCTGTTGTTTTAAGAATAAAACTTTTAACTCTTTTAAAACTTTGAATAATTAAACTTTAAAATTATGTTTACTTAAGTTTCTAACATTAATACAGACGTCTCAAGTTATTAAAGTTTAAATTGTGCAAGTGCTTGTATGGGTACCTGAAAGAAAGAATTCATCATAATTTAAGCCCTATTCCCCATCTAGGTGTCTAGATCTCTATCTTAGAAATTATCTTAAATCTTTCTATTTCTCTTCGCCATATAAAAATGTTTTTTTCTTTTCCATTTCATAAAAAGAGGGGATTTAGTAAAAAAAAAAGAGGGAGGGAACCCACTTTTCTTTCCATGCAAGGTCACTCCTGTTGTTGATTAAAAGAAATAGCTAGTTAAAAAAAATTAATTTTTATCCAAGTAATTCTTTACTGGAAAGGAAGGGCGATTGAGAACCTCTCCTCACCCTAGTGACTGCATTATTCTTTGTGCAGATGATAAAGGGTTGGTTTTTTTTTTCATTTTTTTTTTTTTTTTTTTTTTTTTTATAATTAAAAAAATAAAAAAAGTCAAATAATATTCTTTGGTCTTTTTTCTTTTCCCAACTCCTATTGATATAATTTTTTAATTTAAAGACCTTTTTACGATTTATATTAGAAATGTCACCTTCGGTACTTAATAGCTTCTTAGTATTGTTTGATCACGAAAGGCTGAAAACATATTTCTTTACATTTAAAATGATTAAGTATATAACTTTTTTCAAATAAAGAAACTTAAGCCAATTTAAATTAACTATTCTTGGCC
The DNA here is from genome assembly GCA_010014785.2 of Anisolabis maritima. NCBI lineage: Eukaryota > Metazoa > Arthropoda > Insecta > Dermaptera > Anisolabididae > Anisolabis > Anisolabis maritima. The sequence continues at coordinate 9,134 of JAAAKE020086112.1, read as the reverse complement.
ATCTAATGAAATAGCCAGACGAAATAATTTTTTTTTATTTTTAAATTTTTTCGGTGTTTTTTTTTTTTTATAGTAAGTTATATTGAATATACTCCTCTAAGTTCTCAAAAAAGGATTGAATATGATGCACAAAACACAATTATGATGAGCCCAAATGAATTTTTTAATGAATGCCCTTTAAATTTTTTTTTCTTTGCAAGTGGTTCTTAATATAAATTCAATTTAAACTTATTATTTTTGTAATTTTTTCATGATTTTTTAAAAATTTTTTGTTGGTTTTTCTCTTTTTTCCGACTTTGAGAGAACAGACAAATTAAAAAAAAAATCAAGTTAGGAAATTTTGAAATTTTTGGGACTTGAAAAAATTTTAGCCAGAAGTTAAAATTTTTTATTTTATTTCTCCTTTTCTCTAATGCATATTGAGAGTTATATCTAGAGTGGGACAATTGCTCAAATAAATTTTTCATCCCTACTTTTTTTTTTTCTTTAATTCTCTCGACATATTAGGCCATATAGACTTTTAAACCAATACACTTATATTATTTACGATTCTTGTAATCCAGCAGGCATATTTATTTATACGAATTGATTTAAATAAATTTTTATCAGACTTGCCCGAGATCTGAACCCACATCCCTTGGCTCTTAAGGTCATTGTCAAGAGTTCTAACCTCTCAGCCACGAGGTGGGGGTAACCGCCACTTAAATTGGGTCAAAAATAAGTAGAATTATTATACATTAATAATATACAATAATATAAATATTCTTATTATTTGGATAACAAAAAACACTCATAAATTAATTTTTTAATATTTTAAAACGCCATAAAATAAATTTATTGTTTACTTTGACATCTACAAGCTATCAATTATATTTCTTTTGTATATAATACTATTTTATTTTTATGAACATTTTCATTGAGAGATTTATATTTATTTATGATTTATAGTTAATCAAATTAAAGCTACTATTTTTAAATGTATTAAAAGTTGCTTATCATTCAGGTGTTCGCTCATCCGTAGAATGAAATAAAAGAACATCGAGCGTTTCGTGTTAATCAGATTCTTCTTATTTATTTAATTTATTACATTTTTCTCTACTATATATGGATGAATATATCTTTATTTCATTTTTTTAACTATACATATTTTTTGATTTTTTTTCTTTATATTCATTAAAAACTTAAGAAATCTAAAATCTTAAATGTGCCGATCAGCCAAAATATAAGAACAAAAAAGAGATTTCCTGGAAAGGAGGTTTAGGACAGCATAACGCGAGAAAAAAAAAGGAATTTTTTGATAATTACCATATATTATTTTATACTGATTTGATTTAAAAGAAAACCACAGGGGAATATAGTGGTTTAGTTTTGGAACATCTTGATCAGATTAAGAATATTTTTTCCATAATTTTAAACTAATCATTTAACTAATTTTCGTTTAAATATAATATACTCGTAATATAATATACCTGGTATAGTAGAGTTATAAAAGAAAGTATTCAAATGGGCTCACATTTATTCTTATTCTATTTCTCCCTCGGTTTACAAATTCTTACGTTTTAAAATTATCAAGGCTTATATTTTATATTATTACTTTCTCTTACCTATATGTATTGTATGGGGATTACAAAAAAATTAATGTCGAGATTTAAACATACGAATATATACACGTTTTGAAGTCCCTTGAATCAAAAAAATGGCTGTCTGTCTGTGATAAAATATCTCAAAATCTCGATGCTCAATGCCTTGGTGTTCAAGTCGCATACGACACGAAGGTTGTAATTAAATAAAATCGGCCAAAAGTATTTTAATGATATACTTAATTAGTTTTTTCGATTTTCTTCAAATGGGCTCCAGCGATTGAAATTCACCTATCAATAATTTTTTTGATTATTTTTGAAATATATTAATCCTTATTCGCTATAAAATTTTTGCGGGTTACTTTATTTTGTATGTTTTTATATTTTTGTGATTTTTTCAAAAATTTTTTTTGTAAATATAATAAATTAGATAAGCAGTAATCATTTCCAATTAAATATTTTTATCCTATGTTTGATAGTAAACAAGATTTTTTTTTTAATTCAATTTTTAGTCAATTTTAGCTGATGAGGCCATTTTGATTTTTATACATATATTTGGTTGAAAAATTAATAGCGATGGCTTCCGGCGGACGTTCAACAGTCACCTATCGGAGGTTTAGCAGTTCTTGGACTTGCTTATTGTCAATGATCTCAATGGCTTGCTATTCTGTCCGGCTAGCTACACTGGCATAATCAAGATTTAATTTGTAAATAATTTTTTTTTCTTTTTTGGCATCTCAGGCATCTTAGACTCCCTTCTTATTTATTTAAATTGGCAGTCAATATAATTTCAATAAATTTTTGTCGTTCAGGACCACTGACGGTACGTGAAACCAGACCTCTAACTCTGTACCAAAGGACAGGGCCGATATAAATTTTTAAAGCTTTCCGGCTAAGGGGAATAGAAAAATACCAGTACCAGTATTTATCTCTTGGGTATCGTGAGACTATCGGAAAGAAAAAAATAAACTGATTCAAAAAATCTTGTGTGAAGGCACAAATTAATTCCTCATAAATAATTAGGTAAGAAAAATTTGTAACTTGTGCGGTTAGTTCTACCAGATTTTATTTTTTACTCTAAAACTTTTTTTAAATCTCCTAGTAGACATTATCAACATACAAAATCAATGTGAAAACTAAAACTTTTAAAAAAAAATCCATACTCTCATAATAATAATAAAAAAAAATAGCTGGAAAAAGTCATTTGCAAGTTTGCCGGATTCAGATGTATACATGCATGGCTACAAGAAATATAAGGAAAGAGAAAATTTCCACAAAGTTTAACAAGTAGATTATAATTAATGATATAATAATAAAGAGAAATTTAAATTGTTTAATTTCGTTAAATAAATATAATTTTAAAATTATTTTTTAGCATCAATGTATTTCCTGAATAGAAATGAATTAAATTAACAGGAAGAACATTTCAGAAGAGAAAATTTTAGGTTCTAGCCAAACGTATATAAATAATTATTCTTTGTGTTTCATAGATTCGTTCTTTTTTATTGCTGGAATTGTAGGCAACTCAAATAACCAACTCACTCATCTATTTTTTTTTTTTTTTTTTTATTAATTTTAATCCATTAGTGAGCTTGTTATTTGGATTGCATGCATACCTTCCAACAAGTAAAATCGAACGAATTTATAGACTATTTTTTTATTTATTATTCACTTCAACTGAGTTAATTTATTTTTATGAAATATAATATTTTATCACATTCTTCAAGTATAATTTTCATACAAATCACATAAGTCAATCAAAGGGCTTCTTTTTTTTAATTTTATTATTATTAGATCTTCACTATCTTTGGTGATCTGATTGAGGCATGGAGCCATCTTTGATTTCACTTTAATTATAAATTTTTTTTCTATTCGAATATAAATAGGAAGAAGGCTATTATATTTCTTAGAAATATATTTTATTTTCGAAAAATTTTCATTTAATGTAAACAACTGTCATTATATTCTTCTTTTTAAGAATGCAGCTTAGCTTATCCGCTTTTTTATAGAGCTTTTTTATTTTCAGGTTACAATAATTGAACACAATAATAATAACAATAAAATAAGTTGATAGACATCAGGAAAAAAAAATGTTATGCAAAAGGGAAGATGTGTTAAGATATCTTTCCTTCCTTCCTTCCTTCCTTGTAATAAGAAAAAGGAAATTAAAAACGTCCTATCTTAAAGGAATTTTTATATATTAATTAAATGTTTGTGTTAAAGGAAGTGAAGAGAGAGGAGGGGAAGGGGGACTTGCATTCATTCATTTATTCAATCCAGAGGGATCGCTTTACATTAGATTTCTATAAATAGAACATCTGGACGAATTTTATTTTTAAATTATTAAGCTACAATATTGAGGATTGTTTTTGTTTCTGACTCGTTTTTTCTCTCGCTCTCTAATACAGGATTCGGGTGGGCTTAATTAGACAGGCGACAAATCCTGTATCACCTAATTGAGCATCCCTTTCGTAATTCCTCTTTTGGGAACCTTCTCTTTTATTTCATTTATAAACAAAAAGTAAAATGAAATTTTTAAATGCATACTTTTTTTATATTCTTAAAGTTAATTTTTTTTTTAATATTTCAATTTTCAAACCTTTTTTTTTCTTTAAAGTATTTTGTTGTTTATTAATTCTAATTTTATGATTATTGAAAATAAAAGAGTTTAATATAAACATCTCTATCTATCCTTTTGCGATATTGATTTTGACATGAAACATGAAACGAAAATAAAATTTGACACCTAGAAATATGATCACTTTTGCATCATTTGGCATTTTTATTTATTTATTTTTTTTTTCTGAGGTAATTAAAGCCATAATTTGTTATTCTGTTTATAGTTCATTAACGAAGCTAGCACGAAAATTTTGTTTGAAATTGGTGAACCCGAAATATCATTTTACTCTTTTAGAATTTACTTCTATATTACGAATTAAAAATTAAAGATAAATAGAAATTTAACTAGAGATATATATATAAAAACAGTACTGGTACTATCTGAGTGGTAGGGCGGAACGCTACAACGTTACCATTGTTGTGCATCACTGAATGATGAATTCGTAGCGAGAGTTAGCAGCCGTAGTATTTTTGTGAAAATCTGACAATTTGGGCGGTTATGTCCACCACTTAATTTTTGTTTGCTGTGTTTCCGATAACCTCGAATTAGTGATTGTTAAATTATCCCTAATTTTTCATTATAGCTATACTATTCAACATGAATATTAATTCCAAGTGGATTGTTATCAATTTATTTATTAATATTTTCACTAATTTATTTAATGAAGGATTTTCTTGAAACTTAACAATTTTATCAATTATAATTATTTTTTTTTTTAAATTTTTAAAAGAAAATTTTAAATTTTAAAAAGCGTATTTTTACAAAAACTGATTTCACTCATATTCCAATTTTAGTATATTTTCTCCTAATTCTCCTCATACCTTTTTCTGGTACTCTTTCATAATTTCACAACATTCATGCTTCACATTCTAAATAAAAATAAAAAGAAAGAAGAATCATCGTTATCATAATGGTCACTGCTTATTATTTGTAAAAGTGAAATCAGGCGAAAGTAGAAAAGGGGTGGATAATCCAGTTATAAATGAGTTCAAAAGACTTCGAGAAATTAAACTACAGATTTAATTCATCAATATATTTATTATATAAATAAAATATTAAATCAAATTTAACCGACCTTAATTACTAATCTTTTATAATATTGAAAAATTTCATTTTTCCAAGTAGCTTCAATATTTTCTAAGAATCAAAGAGATTCCAAATTTATTGCTGTGTCGTAGAATGATGACGTTCTGTATTCATTTGTCATTTATATCATTCTAGTGACCTTGATTAATTTACTCGTCCTCTTCGATTTTGATGAGCGATCCAGGAAATTAGAAGAAAAATTAAAATTAGTTTTATGTATGATCTGCCTCTCAAATTAATTTACTAAATTTTACCAAGAATTTTAATAAAATAAAAAGTTTCAAAACGAATTTTATAAGAGAATTTAAGCCCTAAAGGGAATAACTATTTCCGTGTGGGATGATGGATGGTCCAGAGGCTGAGTAACATATAACGAATAAAAAACATTTTAGTCTAACAGGAATAAATCTCAATTGAAATAAATTTCAATGAACGTTTTTCCTGTTGGTGTATATACGTAGATATAATTATTATTTAGAGAGCCACAGACGAGTGGGGGATTGTGTAAATATAATAAATAATTTCGAATTATTAGGAAGCGGCGACTGGGTGGGTATTTTTAGAGATAGAACATCGTCAACGACAACAACACCCTTACGTCTCTTACGCCCTTATGTCCCGTGCCGGATGTGTGGCGCAGATGTCTGTCTATCAATTTCCCTATTATTAGCAATGAATTTTGTTTGCATAAAATAAAGAAGAAAATCTTATTATTATTTATTTAAAAATATTTTGTGCTGGAATTTTTCAATATCTAGAGTGAATTAAGGAAGAGAAGAGGGCAGAAGCAGCAAAAAAGCCTTGACTTTTCACCTGACCAAATATTAATATTTATAGGCCCTTATCAGAATATTTATCCTTGATATATATTTATGCATCATTTTCGTTAATGATTATATGTCAGAAAATATTATATATATATATATATATATATATATATATACAAAAATGTAATACAGATCATTTATCATTATTTTATTTTTGAGAGATATATAAATAAATATATAGGAGAGTGAATTTTTATGTAAAATAGAAGGATGGACATTAATAAGAACCTTTTAATATTCCTGACTAATAATAGATAAAATAAAAATTAAATAAAATTAATTTAGATTTCTGGATTTCCGAATCTAGTCATAATAGATTTTCCAAAAATAAATAAATAAATGATATCGGTGTTTGTAAAAGAAATTTTTTTCCATTGATGTTTCATTTAGAACCTAATTGGTCGTCCATTAAAACGATGGAATGGTGACTTAATAAGTTGGTTGGGTTCACTTCTAAGATATTCTTATATAGATCTAAGACAATTTAAAGGTTTCTCAACCTTTTTTCTATCGGGCTTCCCCCACCCTCCATTTTTTAAATTTTGATTTGAAGGGTTCTCATAAATATGCATCCTGAAATAGCAAATATATATATCTAAATAGAATATAAAAAAAAGCAAGAAGTTGCAAAACTTTCTCATTCTTAAACATGGCTAACCATATCATATACATGCTGAGAATATGAAATCTCATATTCCTTAAAAGGGTGTGCAAGTCGTTTATTTTTTATTTATTATATTTTTTTATATAAATAAATATCTTCTTAATTTACATGTTAAAAAGAAAAAAAGTCAAAGAGATAAAATAAAATTTCCTAGTTTTTCTATGTAATGACATAGGTTTACTATCAATTTCAATTTTTTTTTTTTCGTGTTTTAAGAATACATCGCCTTCCACTCAACAGATTGCTATGAAATTTGGTAAATAACGAATGTTGTGCAATGATGTAAAGAAAACCAACAAAAGACTTTAAAGAAAATATACAAAAAAATTGGCTTATATGGAATCAGTTTTTATAAAAATATTCTTATCAATTTTTTTTTTTAAATATTTATAATTGATAAAATTGTTAAGTTTTTTTGAATATTCTTCATTATATAAATTAGTGAAAATATATAAAATTGATAGTTTTTTTTTTTTTTGGCTTTTTGGCATATAGATACACATTTATTTTAATTACGATATATGCAATCCAGCCATTAATTTATTATATATCAATTGGTATCCAATTGATTTAAATAAATCATCGGACTGTCTGAGATCCGAACCCACACCTCTTGGCTTTTAAGGTAATCAATTTTGACAATGTATCTTTAACCTCTCTGCTCTTCTGTAAATATAATAAATAATTTCGAATTATTAGGAAGCGGCGACTCGGTGGGTATTTTTAGAAATCGTCAACGACAATATCACTCCTACATCGGGGGGGGGATTGATAAAGTTTAAACATGAAATAAAATAGTATAACTCTAATGAAAATTATCAGGATAATTCAACAACCACTACTTCAAGGTTACGAGAAACAAACACCTTATACAGAACCTTTCTATCCTTTCGACCAACAACAATTTGCAAATTCTTCTGTTTTCACTAACTGCACTATCTGTCTTCTGCGGACAAGTCTCCTAGTCAATGGAGAAGGATTTATATCTTATGATATCTATAGAAATTTATTTACAGCACTCAAGACTAAAATATTATACAATAGTTTTTTTTTTATATTACCTTTCCACCACAAATATTTCGAATATAGAAATTCTTCCCTTTCTAGTTTTATTTTTTTTTATTATCTCAGTGGAAAATGAAAAAGTGGCAGACGGTGTGGTGTAGAAGCAACGGTTTGGGGGAAATATCCAATAAAAATAATCCCTTGATTTTTTTATTATTTATTGTATTTTTTTTGTGATTTGTCACAGGACTTTACAAAAGGCTCAATCCAAATTTATTATATTCAATAAATTTATTTGATCCTGATGAAAAAAATCCTAATTTTTTGAGGATTATTTAAAAAATATCTCTCCTTATTGATAAACTTGAACTACTTTATGTTTATGTTGTGGTATATTAAAAATCTACATTTGTCATGAGGATAAAATAAACTTTGTTTATAGTAATAATTCTAAGCAATCACTTTGAGCTTTATTTATTAACTTTTTGCAAATTAAATGAATTTTTTTAATGTTAAATTGAGGGTGGGGCATGTTTGGCAACGTCTCAATCCCTTCGCCCTTGTTTTTCTCTTTCTCCCTCACTGGAGCTAAATCGGTCCCAAGGGAATTCCCGACATTCATACGTCTTCCTTCCAAACACGCTTGCATTATCAACAACAGCAACAACCATCTTCGATCAGACAACCTGCCAATTAGCTTAAACATTTTATGATAAGGCGATTGAGGAAATCAGAAATTGATCAATCTTCTGCGTTGCGTAAATCACTAATCGATTCACTCACTAATAACTTAATAAGTTATCATCTCAAAATTTCAGATCAAATAAAAAATTTACGTATTATTTAAAATATAATGAAAATCATAAAATATAAAACATTTAATTAAATTTGACAATGTTAAAATATTACAAATTACTATTTTAATAGAAGATAGATTCAATACAATTCAATATATATTATTATAGTATATTTACATGTATAAAGAATAACGTTATTATCAAAAAATATCAGCCAAAATACATCATAAGAAAAACACTAGTAGCATATAGAATTTCAAAAATGTGTACTGTTTGCGATTCTTTGGGGCTCTGGGTATTCCGCAAGTGGGTGAAATGCTATAGCAGATATATTTGAACTGTCAGCCAGCCAGTGACAGAATCGATATTGAATTTTGATAGTTCGGATGAAGTACATGGATGGTTGATTTTTTATTTAGTCTTTAAATTATATTATATATATATAGGCATATTTAGCATACCATTTTGCATTCAATTGATTTAAACTTTTTATCGGACTGCCTGGGATCCGAACCCACACCATTTGGCTTTTAATCAATATTCAAAATCTCAATA
>JAAAKE020086101.1:0-22085 GCA_010014785.2 Anisolabis maritima | reverse complement strand
AAAAAAAAAAAAAAATTAAAACAAAAACAATACAAACATCATAATATGAGTGGTATTAGAAGTAACTCATTTCATAGAATAATTTTGGATCTATTGCAGAATGTGTTAAGGGCTAGTAAGGCTATATATTTTGGGTGTTGAAAGAATTTGTTGAATGATGGAGGATCTCGAAAATTAGGAATGATCGTTTTTAAAAATTCTTTGATTTTTATATTGTGGGCATTGAACAATAATATGATAAGGACTGGCTGGTAACAGAGAGCAGGTACATTGAGACTGAGATTGAGGGATTTTGTTAAATCTTGTCAGGTGCGAATGTGCTCGAGAGTGGTTAATTCTTAGTCTATTTAAAAAAAAAAAAAAAAAAAAAAAAAAAGGACTCTTTTAGATGCATTTATATTTTTTTTTTTAGTCTTTTTCCGCCTCTCTGGCCATTCAGACATTGTAAATATATATATGTATCGTTTAATGTCTATATGGCCTCAAATACCGAAAAGACTAAAAAAATTCCTATGTTTATAAATAATGATATTTAATTGCTATTTTTTTAAAGTCTTTTTCAGCATCTGAGGCTATTTAAACTCGGTCCATATTTATTTAAATCATTTGGTATCCAATATAATTTAAATAAATTTTTTTCACTTTGGACGGGAAGCAAATCTCTGACCTTTGGTAGGTAAGGGCAGTCCTCTATCTCTGAACCAAGGCAATTGCTAATTTAATTAATTTTTTTTTATAATTTTAATAATTGAATAATACACACAAACAAAAAACCTCCACAAGGCAAATTAATATTGTGAAGCGGCATCCTAGGGGATGGCGAAAAAAAATCTAGTGTATAACACATAACACAATTTTCCTTATCTTTAGGTAACACAAAGTTGTGTGATGAGTTTATAGTCACACCAGATTTTTTAATTCATTCCACAAATAAACACAGCACTATTGACCTGCTATTGCCATCTAGTAAAGGCATATGGACTTAAAAATCTCCTTCAAAAAGCCTCATTGATTCGTCACTCCTGGGACCTCTAGTATATCTTTTTAATGGTTTTAATGTAACACGATGTAAATGTTTCATCTCTAAAAACCTCTTTGAATTTTGATATTATTACTTTCAATTAAACAGCTATCTTTTGAATTTTAAAAATATATTTCATTTTTATATTTCCTTTAAAATATTTTAAAAAAATTTAATTTAGAAACATTATTTCAATAATTTTTTATATAACTAAAAATAAAATATCGGAATGTTATCATTAAAAACATTAAATATGTTTAAAAGGTTATTAATTTCTAATATTATATATTTAAAAAAATTATTAAAAACCATTTAATTTTCAGCTCTTCAAATATAATTAAAAAATATAAGACTTTTATAATTATAAGACCAATAAATTCCACTTCTGTTTTTTTATCTCAAAACAGTGATTCTTCAGATTCAGACGACGAAAAGAAAAAAAAGAGAAGACAAAAATCCAAATATACTGTAAGTTATTTATTTAATATTTTTGTTATTTTAAAACTGTCTATCAAATTATTTTTGTAATGTTTCAGTTAAATGAGAATTTATCAAAAAATATTAGGGAAACCAGAAAACAACAAAAGTTAATGTCAAAAAATAAGACTTTTGATGATAATTTAATAGAAGCTACTAAAGAAGTAGCAAAGGCTTTGGGAGGAAATGTCAAACAAACAAAAACAGAACTACTTGATAAAGTCAAATCACACTCGCCAGAAATGAGTTTTAGGTAATTAATATTTTTTATTATTTTAATTTTTAATTAAAACATTTCCATGCTCCTTATGATTAAGGCTTCAAATCCAAGGTTTACTGGTTCCCTCTACCTCCAGATCGATAAAATTTATTTAAAATAGTTATAGTTTTTCAATTAATTTCAATAAATTTTATCAAATCACTGGTATTCTCATTTTTATATAAATGATTAATCACATATTTATTGCGTGCTCTATAGTAGATATGACTATCGAAATAGATAATTAAAAAATTCCAAATTATTCAATCTTTTATATTATTAGATTTTTATAGACCTCTAATTTAATATTATCTTAACTAAGGAATCCCATTCGTCCATTTCACATTTATTTTCCACTATCTCCAAAGCATTTGTAAAAGCTATAATGTCACTGTCCGTCATTACTACGAATTAGTATCATCAATTTTTAGCATAAACCAATAGAATAGAATATTGTTATTTTAAATTAGAAACTTAATTATGCACTATATAAAGGGTATGAATATCAACCTCTCAACATTTAAATGCCACAAACAAATAATTATTAAATTAGTAAAAAATGAGAAAACAAACTGGAAACATCAATCCTATAATAATAAGAGAACTTAAATGAAACTTAGAACCAGAGGGCAGTGCAGCTTATTTACAAATTTTGGAAATATGGGAAACGAGGGCAAGTCATCCATTAGACTAGCCTATATCAAAATAAAACTCCCAAAATGTGAAACGTTTAGGCTTTACATTTTGAGAGTTTTATTTCGATAGAGGCTACTCTAATGGATGACTTGCCCTCATTTCACTTATCTCCAAAATTTGTTTAATTAGAAGTCTGTAAAAAAGATTTTGAGGAACAGAAGTACCCTATTGACTGACTTCTCTTTTCAAATATCTCTGATCTAAGGACAGCTACCTATCCCATCATGAAAATTCATAAAACAAATTTTATCTATATATGCACTTTTTTATCTTCATCTTATGCAGAGATAAAGGTCTTGCTTCAAGTACCAAAGGTAGTGGTTCGCTTCCCGTCCTCAGTGACAAAAATTTATTTAAATTATATATTAATTAATTTTAATAAATAAAGACGGAATCTAAATGGCCTCAGATGCCGAAAAAGACTTGAACAAAAAAAAAATTAATAAAAAATCTTCACTTATAATATATAAAATAAAAAAAACATTAAATTTATTAATTTAAAAATCTATTTATTTCTATTTCTATTTATGAATTTTAGAGTAAAAATTTATTTAAACAAACCTTTGAATATATGTTCTCCATCTTTTAATGAAACTGCATACTTTTCTGCTTTTTACCGGATATTTTAGCATGATTGCATATAGCCAAATCAGATATATATACATATACAAGATCAGATATATATACATATACAAGATATATTACCTGGAGGTTCAGTCGGATTTTTTTTTTAAATTTGGCAAGAACCAATAAAAATAGACTTTTCAACTGTAGCATTTTTGCAGTTAATTAACATAAGACCTAACGATTGGGTCATTCCTTATTATTCTCAGAGTATTCTCAAAGATGAGACCTAGTTGAAATCGATATATCAACATCTAACCATTTTTCATCAAAATCGTTAGATGCTGAAATTTTAATCCAAATAGGTACAGCGGTTGAAGATTAGACCTAGTAGACCTAGCCCAATCGATTTTTCGCACTAAATTAATAAATTCAACAAATTTCATCAAGATCTCTAGAGCCGTTTTCGAGAAGAATTGATGAAATTACATACATAAATATATAATAGATATGTATATACAAGTTTAGCTCGTTTAATAATAGAAGAGAGATAGAGTAGATAGATAGCAGATATATATAATATTATAATATTATTCCCCAATTTTTTTATTTATTTTTTAGTGAGATTATTTTAGGTATGAAAATTGGAAATCAAACTATAACTTCTCATACTAAACAATCCAAGACGACAAACAATACAACTTTAAAAATTTCAAATGAAATAATGAATCAAGATAAAGATTTATCTTTTTCACACCAACTCTTTGGTTCTGAAAAAAACAGAAAATTTTATAATAAAAATAATAAAATATCTTCAATAAAGTAAGAAAATTGATTAAATTTACTAATTTAAAAATTCCTTTATCTTTTACTAAATTATTTTGAATTTTAGAGTAAAATATTTATTTGAACATAAACCTTTGAATATATTTTCTCCTTCTTTTAATGAAACTGGACCAAAACTAGATTTATTAGAAAAACTACATAAAAAAGAATTAGAACTTGCTATTACTCATTCACCATCAAATATATATGAGGAAATGATACTATGGACAAAACAAGGAATTTTATGGCATTTCCCAATAAATAATGAACAAGGTAAAGACATATTATTTTCTAACACCAATCATTTATCGAGACACTTATTAATTAATTATTGAAATTTTTAGGTTTAGAAGAAGAAGCAAAAGTTGAATTTTATGAACATGTCTTCATGGAAAAACATTTAGAGCCCTGGTGTCCCAAAAAAGGACCAATTCGACATTTTATGGAATTAGTTTGTGTTGGTTTATCGAAAAATCCATACATTACTGTTCAAGCAAAAATTGATCATATAAATTGGTTTAAAGATTTCTTTAGTGATAAAAGAAATATTCTATTAGAAATTGGTGCTATTCAACAAAACGATTTGACAGTTTAATTTTTTTAATAAGAGGTAATTACTTTCATCATATACATGCGAGGTAGAGGTAATTATTTTCATTATACCGACATGCAAAAATTAATCATAAGAGGACAAAAATTTGTCCCATCAATATTCACTGCTACAATAATCCTGCAATATATATACATATGTCGGCATTTTTAGCTTGCATTTCAATATTGCATTAATATTGCATATGTGCCATGGATAGGGAAAACGACAGAAACCTAAAAATCAAATTTAGGAAAATTTGGAAAAAAAAAAGCCAGAATAGAAGATTTTTATATTAATATCATTTTACTTAAAAAATTTCGGTCATTCTTCACCACAAAGATATTCAAAGTAGAAAAAATATAGAATGAAGATGCAAGAACCTTGCCGTCACAATGTTAATATCTTGTTAGAAAGATAAATATTTTTTAATCGAACGTTACATGTTGACCAAAACATTTGCTAAAAATAATGTTAAATAGACTGTGAAAAGAGGTTTTGATTTTGCTTATTCTACAATTAATATTACACATTATATTTTTAATTCTTGCATGTTCATGTATAAAGTAGCAACCTAGTGTAAATTGAGTTAATTGTAAAAAAATCCCTATTTTGTATAATGTCAAAACTTATTCATATGATTTTTATAAATAAATAAAATATTTATATAATGAGAAATAATTAAAGAATTTTAATAAATTAAAATACAAATTATCTTTTTTTAGCTTTATTAGTTTTTTAATATACTAAATATAAAATATGGCTAAAACTTTTAAATTTGAATCAATTTCGTTCATTTAAACAAATTATTGTTTTTATCTCAGCTTTCATATATATATAAGTATAATATAAATGCTTAAAAGAACTTTAAGAAAAGTTCTTTTGATTGAATAGAAAATTCTAAAATATTTTTTATTTTCATTTTTTTTAGTTCTTAAAACATTTCCGATTTTTAAACTTTTGATCAGGAGTTCTCAAACTTGTTAACTAGCAGAACAAATTAGTACCCGAATAATTGAAGGACCCACATTTTTGGGTTCGCGGGTCGCACTTTGGGAAACCCTGCTCTAAATCAATTGATTCTCAATTGAGAATGCCACAAATAGCCTATGAAATGGGTTACCAGAGTTCTGTAATAAAATATTTTTTGTTAATAAGGAAAAAAATAAAATAAATCCAACATTTTTATATTTTCATGTCCTCTTATTACTGCTTTTCTTGGGAGATGTTTCGACTGCAACTACAAGCCTTCCTCACCCTAGCTAAAAATTACATGATATTAATTTTTAAACTTTATTATATAACATATTTTAAAAAACAAAAGGCTAAAATTAACATGCTTTTACAAGACTTGTCTAGTTTAGTTGAAAAAATTAACACTATAATACATCTTTTTGGATATCTGAAAAATTTTATATATAAGGGGCAGTCAAATGAAAACCGAACACTCGCCATAAAACCCATTCCTCGCAAAAGTTGGCAGTGTTGTTACGTATCGATACTGCCATCTGTAAGGTAGGGGAAATGCATAGCGAAAATGCACAGGTCCAAGCAGTTGTTTCGTTATTGCTCTCGGAGTGAGCGTAGTGAAAAGTGTGTTCGTCCAGCATTGGAAATGGAGGCAAGCAAAAAATAGCAGAGAGGTGTGGTTCGTTTCTTGGTGGCTGAGGGTACCAGAACACGCGAAATTCATCATCGAATGTCTGCTGTGTATGACGAACACTGCATGTCCCTGACAATTGTGCACAAGTGGCAGAAGAGATTCTGCGAAGGACGCACATCACTGCAAGACGATTCGCGCCCGGGACCGGCCCATCGAACCATTGCGCCTGATGTGATTACGCGGATTGATGGTCTGATCCTGGAAAACCGACGAATCACAGAAAAAGAAATTCGTGTTCAGGTCGGCATTATCAAATATCACCTGCAGTTCCGAAAAATTTGGGCGCAGTAGGTTTCGCATCAACTGACAAAAAGGGAGAAAAGATTGACAAAATGGCTGCATGTCTGAGTCATCTGCCTACCCGGAGTCAAGTCGGAATGTTTGTGTTTGCCTCGGAGACATTCACAAACATTCTGACTCGGGGAGTAGGCAGATTGAGGCCTCGAAGTCAACCCAAACAGAACACTAACAGCACAACACCCAACCAAGCCCGTCCTTAATCTCAGAGGCAAATCCACACCTCGGAGACATCCACCGACCAAATTTAATTTGGGGACCAGCAAGATTGCGACCCCAAAAACAAACCACCACCACCAACACTCTTGAAAATCGCTCCAAAAGGAGAGCCGAAACGAGTTAATCTCAACAATCAACGCGGACCAACCCGTGAAAACATTATTATATATACATCGTATTTATTTCACACAATATTATTAAATTTTTATTATTTTTTTCATAATCTAATTGCAACTGAGAAACAAAGAAATAAAACGGCACTCAGCATACACGGATCGAAGCTCATTATTTTGACTTCGAGAACGTCAAAATATTAGATTATGAAAAAAATACTGACAAGAGGAAAATAAAAGAATGTTGCCATATCATTTCAAATATGAAGAAAACAATAAACATTAAAAGTGATTTCAGCAAATTTTGTAGACTCTTTAAAGCCTTATTATAAACTTGTGTCGTTTTGTTATCTGGGGATCTAATAATATTCTGGTAAATAAACATGATGTATATATATATATGTAGCCCTATCCCTTGGTGCCGAACCAGAAGCCTGGCTTTACGTGCCAAAGGTCAGTGGTTCGCTTCCAGTCCTGAGTGAGAAAAATTTATTTAAATAATTTTGGTTACCAATAATTTTAAGTATATATATATATATATGTGTAGACACAGAAATATTGTTAACCCTGTGGCGAGAGTTTGCTTTCTTTCCTTTTTGTTCTTTATATGTTTTTTAAAAAAATTCGTGCTCTTTTTGATGAGAATTTTTCAACTAGCCCCATAACATCTGGTGATCAGTTGAACAACTTAAAGAGTAATTCCCTGCTTTATATTTAAAAGTTTAAAAATAGAACAAAAATAGTCAGAGGTTTCTTTTGCATGCGTGAAAAACATGGATTGCAGTTTGAAGTAACTACCAGGTATGTTTTGAGATATTTTCAGGAAAGGATGCAATTCTGTCAGATGAATGTATTTTCCATCTAATAAATATATATACATATATAAAATCTTTCAGATATTCAAAAAGATGTATTATAATGTGCTAATTTTTTCAACTAAACTAGACTCTTGTAAGTCTTGTAATAGCATTGAGAGTTAATTTTAGCGTTTTGTTTTTTAAAATATGTTATATAATAAAGTGTAAAAATTAATATCATGTAATTTTTAGCTAGGCTGTGGAAGGCTTGCATTTGCAGCCGAAACGTCTCCCGAGAAAAGCAGTAATAAAAAGACGCTTGAGTTGGAAATATAAAAATATTGAATTTATTTTATTTTTTTCCTTATTAACAAAAAATTTTTCCAAAATTTTAATATATTATAAAAAATATTTATATATATATATTGCTCCCCATATATTTATAAAAATAGATATTTATGTTAACATTTCATTTTAGGGCAGCATTCAGGAAATTTTTTAGATAAATCCTCTTCTGTTACTTGACATCCTTCAGGAGGTATTATTTTTATACAGCTAAAAATTATAATATTTTATTATTATAATATAGATTATAATTGAAAAAATTTTAATATTTAGGCCAACGATCCTTAAACTCTTTCCGTAACTAGGAGTTCACAAATCACATTTAGAAATCTAGTAAAATTCTCATTTAAAAGTCCTCCAATTCAAGCATAAAAATTGTTTTAGATCATTTTTACTTTAGTTAATAAATCTTACCCATTAATATTCAAATAAAATTTATTTGGTGGTACAATATGACAAATATTTTCATGACATTCTCCATAATTTGACCATCTATCTAAGTTGTTATAAAATTTATTTGTTTTCGGATCTATACATTTATCAGGAAATTCTGAAAAAAAAAAATTATTTTTAATATTTTTTCAACCTTTATATATATATATATATATTTAAGCTATATTACCTAAATTTTGAGAACCTCGCATAATAGCAGTCCAACTCCAACATAATGGTAAAATTATTAAAATAAATAAAATCTTCACTTCATTTCCATTCATCTTGGAATTTATAAATTAATTAAAATTGCTATCATTGACTGGGTAGAGATCATAGTTCATTAATCATATGACCTTACATTTTTTATGTTGTTATTATTTTTATCTGAGAATTTATGACATGGAAAAATATTTTAACATTTAATTTAATTAGATCATTAGATCAGTTGGATTTATTTATCATTATCGATTAAAATTTTCCAAACAATCGAACACTTATTATTTTTCTTTCACTCACAGTCTTTTGTTTATGTAATTAATAATTTTTCAGTTCGATTATATTTGCAATAACCCCGCCCAGATGGGATGACAAACTGGACTTTGATCCGGGCATTCAAAGGGCTCAAATAGTCCAAAACAACTGCAAATTTAAGAAAAAGTGGTAGACCATTGAGCAAACAATTTGTGAACTAGCTAGAATTTAATCAGTTCACTTAAAAGAATTATTAATTTTCAATAAAAGCCTCAAAAATTTAAGACCAAATAATGAAGACAGGTTTCAAGATTAAATTATTTTTTTACTTTTTGTGGGTTACTCTGGTGTCAATCTCAGAATATCTCCATCCTTTCCAGGTCATTGGCATGCTTATTTTCTTTGCGTCACCTTTATCCTTATTTGAAGCTAAGGAAATATGGGAAAACTAGAGATTCTAGGTCCCTCCTCTAGGAAGTCTAATCCCAAAAAAAAAATAATATTTTATCAACTTAAACTTTTCACTGCACAACTCACAGAGTTTTTAATGGTTACTCTTGACGCTCAACTCATTTGGGCACCATTCATATTATCGGAATGGTCTCAAATTCCGGAAATGCAATTTTTAAAGATTATTATATTTTATCCATATATTATACATAGCAATACAATTTTATCATTTATAAAATTGAAATAACAATATTAGTAACCTATATTAAAAGCGGAATTAAAATATTAAAACTAAAACCTGATTAAAATATAAAAAAAAAACCTAATTATCAGTAGCTATAATTTCAACTATCTCTCTTGGAGTATATATATTAACATAATTTACATGCTGTATAAATAAGCTAAAACTTAACAAAAGAATGGTGAAACCTGACCAAAGCCATGGATCAGATGTCCATTCCCCTCTCAAAAGTAATCTAAATATTCTTAATGATAGTCTACTAATTATTAATAAATCAGCACCTCCTTGATGTAATACAAAAGCTTGTCCCAAAATTAGAGCTAATTGAAGAATTCCTAGTGTTACAATAGGAATAGCACTAAAAGTAATTGGAGGAACTAAATTTATATTCACTATTAAGCGAATTGATTCTGTTAAAAATCCACATAAACCAGTAAATGCCAACCATTCAGTGGAGTTTTGTTGTAGGGCAAATTGATCCCAAGTTGCTCGAGTAGCCATCAGAAATCCACCAATACAATACCATGTTGGTTGAATATCAACATCAGGCCAATGAATACAAAATGCAGAAAGTATAGCCAAAAGCCATCCAGTGAGGTTTCTTAAGGTGTATTTTGATCGAAGAATCCACATTCCAATTGGTATTACAAGAATAACTGCAGTCATTGGATTCCATTTAGGTTGAGGCCACTGGCGAACGATTGTGGATGCTGCAGCAGCGAGAACATAACACCAGCCTCTTTGGAATAATAAATAAAGAGATACTCGGAAGCCCATATTCCATAAGAGAATTGGTAAAACTAATAGTGCCAATAACCCCAAGGCAAATATTAAAGTTGCTGAAAAAAATATTTAAGATTAAATTTTTTTTAGGGGTAAATAACTTTCTTATAAAGTATAATATTTTATAAGTCCAATAGTTAATAAAATTTTTTGAATTAATAGCTTTGGTTGGTTGTTATATTATTATTAATCCATGCATGCCTTGGCTATTCCGAATTTTTGATTAATTTTTGATTAACTATATTAGTCGTTCGAATTCTTAATCACTTGCATATGAACCAATGAAAATGATCATATAATATTACTTATTAAGGATTCGTACGAATAAATTTAGTTTTCGTCAGCCTTAATTATTTTAAAATTGTTTTGTTACCTTGATAACTTAAAAGAGGTGGCATTAGGCTAAGTTCAAGAAAAGATTCAATTAGCACTAAAAGATGAGCTAGCAAAAGTGTCAGAATAGGTTTCAATACTATAATAAGAAAAGGTTTTTTGGGTTGGATTATTGAATTTTCTTCTGGAATATCTACAGGCGTGAAATTTATTTCTTCACTTGACCAAAGTAGTGCAGATGATAATGAAAGGCGTCTTGCCCTGGTTGCTGCCTCTGCTCCGGGATTGCATTCTACTAAAGAACTTCTTCTAGGACCAGAATTCATTTTCTTTATTTTTATCTAAAAGACAGCATCTACAAAAACATTTAAGAAATGAAAAGAAGAATCTAATTAGTTATATGGATGAGATTATGAACATCTGTTAGGGATTAAAACATTTTAGATAATATCTGATCTCTTTTCATCTTCTTTTAACTTGGCTTAGCTGGTCAGACAGAAAAAGTTAGAGATGCAACGGAGAAGGAGCAAACTGGCCCTTCCCATAGCCTGACGCTTAATGAATGGGATGGGGTGCTTAGAGAAAATTTGTATATTGTTCTCTGGAAATAATACACCAAATATGGGCAAGAAGAATATAAAGGGTAAACAAAAATTTCTCCTGGAAATATGAAATACTATCCTCTCATCCATGAGCATTTCAACTAAATGTTGAAGGTCCAAAACCCTAACAAGTTACAAATTTTCATTTTATTTTTTAAATGTAATTTGGACCTTTTTGGAATCCTAGAAGACCGGCCTTGATTTAATTAATTTAAAATATAATTTTTAAATCTATTATAAAATTTAATGAATTTTTTAATGTTTTTATATAAAATTTGGAATAATAAAAAAGATTAAATGGCAATTCTCTAAAATTAAGATACTTTTATTATCGATAGTTAAATATGGATTTAAAAATTCAAATTTTCCGCTTTTTTTGATAATATCTTTTTTTAATTAAAACCTAGGTATAATAAATATTAAGAATAAATATTAAATTTTTTTAGTATTATTCAAATATAAATAAAGTTTTCAAAGAAAAATTTAAAAAAATAAACATTTAACTTGGTTACGTTTGCACTCCTTGACAGATGGATAGTATTATCATAGTATTATGCAAAATAAATCTAAGTTTATTATATCATTTATTGCTGATCTGTTAGTGATTATTTGACAAAAAATTATTGTCTGTTAACCCCAAATATTTGCATAAATTTAATCTCCTATTTTTTATTTTATGTTTAAACAAATTAATAAGATGGGGGTGATTCTAACCATCTATCATACATATGATTTTTAGCTATTTTTCAGAAAATGGTAAAATACTCTTGTTTTTAATAATTTTAATTTTAATTATCAAATAACTAATTATTTATATTAAAATTTTTCAGGGTGCAAATATATCTCAACTGGAAAGAGATATTGGTTCAGATCAATTCCCACCCAATGAACATTATTTTGGACTTGTTAATGTAAATATTTATTATTTAACGGATTAATATTTAAATATATTTAGATTTTAACAACATCATACGAGATCATTTAACATTTGTACACTAGAATGTTCACAATACTTGTCATTTAAAACGTCAAACATTCCTTCGTTATTTGTGATTGTAGGACTAAACTCGGGTTTTTTTTTGATTCGGCAAAGCACAGTTCGCCTCAATACCAATTTAATTTTTATCATGAAAATATAAATGTCAATGAACTCAATTAAAAAAGAAATGTGCCCATTAAACATCATATTTTACCTCCAATGTATTGTGATTAAAGAACAATTCTCATTTTCCTTCGATTCGATAAATCTCAGATCGCTTCGGTTCAGACGGTGGGCATATTTTTTTTCCCATAGGCCTGATTACCTTTTTATTCAACTATAAAGCCACCTCGAGTCTTCTGAACCCATACCTCAAATCAGCTTTTCTCCCAAACTATGCATTTCAGAGAAATTGTTTAATTAATTAATTAATTTTTTTTTATTATATTATTTATTTTAGTTCGGGAATACATGTTATAGCAATTCAGTTCTACAAGCTTTATATTTCTGTAAACCATTTCGTGATAAAGTTTTAGAATATAAAGCAAAAAACAAACGAACCAAGGAAACTCTTCTTACCTGTTTGGCTGATTTATTTTATAGCATTGCAACCCAAAAGAAAAAAGTCGGATCCATTGCACCAAAGAAATTTATAGCTCGTTTAAGGAAAGAAAAAGGTACTTCAATAACTCTACTAATTTATATATTTCTTTGTATATATATATGCATTGAGATCAAATGAAAATTTTTTGAAATCTACTACTCAGAAATATAGGGCGATTCAAAATAAATTTATTAATAAAATCCTATTCCTCTTTCATTTTTATATCATATTTAAAAAAAAATTTTTTGTAGAAGAATTTGATAATTATATGCAACAAGATGCACATGAATTCTTAAATTTTTTAATAAATCACATAAATGAAATAATTCTTGGTAAGTTTAAATAATTATAGTTTGTCTTCTTTTTATTAATTGTATGTATTTATTTTATTAAAAGCTGAAAGACATCAAAATAATATTAAACCAAAGAATGGAGGAGATAATACAAATTCTCCACCAGAACCCACATGGGTACATGAAATCTTCCAGGGAATATTAACGAGTGAAACTCGATGTTTGAATTGTGAAACCGTAAGTTAAGATTTTATTTTAATTTATTAAACAATTCATTCCCTTACTATGAAAAAGCCGTGTTCGTAAAGCTAAATGAAATTAGATTTACCTTTTGACTCTGGGACGAAGGAATATATTTGAACTGGCCAACCTTATCTCTTTATAAGTTAAGGTGATATTTAGTGATACCTCAATCATATCACCCTACCGCTTTGCCCAAATTACATGAACATACCTAGACCTTCCTTCACAATAAACATCTAAGAAAAGGGGATAAGAATAAGATTAAAAGTAACGACGATTGTTTAAATTTGTCAAAATTAAATCAAATTATAAGACTATTTCACCAGCCAACAATCAACAATAGATGGTGACTGGGAAGGAAATTTTATCCATTTTCTTAGATGTCTTTAGATTAACAACTTCCCATACTGTATACTATAACAGCTTATTTTTAATTCCTGAAATAATTAATCTTTCTTATTAATTTCATTAATTTTTACTTCTTTATTTTAAATAATATTTTAAAAATAATCACTTTAACTTTTAGGTCAGTAGTAAGGATGAGGATTTCTTCGATCTTCAAGTTGATATTGATCAAAATACTAGTATAACACATTGTTTAAAGTGCTTTAGTAATACTGAGACTTTATGTAGTGAAAATAAATTTAAATGTGATCATTGTAGTAGCTATCAAGAAGCTCAGGTAAATAAACATTATATTGCTAGTAAAAGCCAAAATTTTATAATTGGCGGGCCGCATAAAACTCTTTGGTAGGCCGAAGGTTGCCGACTCCTGCTCTACATCATATAATCAACTCACCATAAAAATATTAAGCATAAAATATTTCATTTTATACTATATGATTTACAGAAAAGAATGCGAGTCAAAAAATTACCTATGATATTGGCCCTACATCTTAAACGTTTTAAATACATGGAACAATATAATCGACATATAAAAGTTTCTCATCGGGTAGTATTCCCTTTGGAATTAAGATTATTTAATACGGTAAATTAAATAAAAAATAATTTTTATTAATCAAATTATATTAATTTATAATTATTCTTTTGTCATTGACTTTTAGTCAGACGATGCGGTAAATCCAGATCGAATGTATGATCTTGTGGCTGTTGTGATTCACTGCGGTTCAGGCCCTAATAGAGGCCATTATATCAGTATTGTTAAAAGTCACGGGTTTTGGCTACTATTTGATGATGACATGGTCGATGTAAGTAATCATTTTTTTTTTTTTTTGTTGTAATAAATCGATTTCAAATAATCATTTTCCTCGTTAACGTAGACATTTTTTATTTTATTTCTATTTCTAAAAGTAAGAAATAAAATCGTGTATTTATTAAGTTTCTACTGTGGAAATAGCAGTCGAAACGTATATTTTATTTATTATTTTTAGGAAAAGGAATAAAATAAAAATTGTCAACATTAGCTCGTTAAATTTTGAATCATACTCTCTATTAATTTAGCTTTGAACTTAACAAGATTATATACCCTCAAAGCAGACTAAGGACATGTAATACCTTCCACTCGTATTCTCTAGAAAATATTTTTGGACGTGTAACCTTTCAGAAGATTTAATCTATAGTTCCTGTTCTAAAACATTCCTAAAAATATCTTAAATTAAGAGGAATATTACTATGCCTTTTTTTTTTTATAGAATTTCTTATATTAAAATTTTTTCTTAAGTATTTAATTCAAAGATCTTCCTTATTTCTCCATAGTAAAGAAAAATTTTTGTTCAAAAAATTCTATATTAAAAAGTCTTGAGAAGAAGTCTTAAAATTTTTCTTAGCAATGTTTGTGAATATGTGCCTATATCTGTTTGTGTTCAAGTAAATTCCTATTGTCATTCTACTATTAGGTAATAATAAATTGAATTATAAATTTTTGGCGGAAATCTAGGATAATACTCTCTTGTGTAGAACTCAAGGGAATTAGGCATTTTGAGTTCTAAAAGGGATTGAGGCAAGAAAATTTGATTTAAAGCCGGGCTCACAGATTGTTTTGATAATTAATTAATATAATGCACAAATCAATGTTTACATGTCAATAGATACAGTGGCCCTAATAAAAAACATAAATATAGTCCTATACTCTTGCCCCTATATCATTTGCTGGCGCCACTGTTATCTATTGACTTGTAAACAATGATATGTACATTACGCATTAAAATTATCTATTATAAAACTATAAAACATAAGCTGTGAGTCCGGTCAAATTCAATTCAATTATTTGATATTTTTGCTCAAAGTAAAGGAAAAGGATAAAGTATGGTTTTTGATTTTTTTTGGACGGATAGCAGAAACAGCCAAATTAATCAAATTCTGATTGCTTTATTGAATCAACTAGAAACATTTCGATTTATTAATGGACCATATAACGTCTCCGCGTGATTTAATAAGCAATCAATCTCTTAATATGGCTGCCTCTGCCCTTCTTTGTCCAAAGTCTTCTCAGTCACTACTTTTGGAATTTTTTTTGTGAGGTAAGATAAAATCTTAAAATAATGGATATATCCAGCCTATTAACGGCTGATCTTCTTAAAATAAACTTTGAAAAAAATCTGAGAAAATATATTTTTAAACATAATAAATATGTAAAATTTTTTTTTTTTAGAAAATTGATGCTTCTACAATTGAAGATTTTTATGGGTTAACTTCAGATATTCAAAAATCATCCGAAACTGGCTATATCTTATTTTATCAGTCAAGAGACTGTACATAATAATTACCTATTTATTTTGTGATTATAATTTTTTAGTCAAATTTAAAATTTTTACCTAATTTTAATTGTTGATTTTTTCATTATTTATTCAAACAAAATTTTTGTGCAATCTTAAATTTAATCTTAATTTTTGTTGCCATTCAATATTCTAAATTTTTCATTTAAAAATAGTTAAAGAGGAATTGTTTTGCAAATAAAATCAAAATATATTTTAAAATTGTTGGATATGTAAATAGAAAATTGTATATAGATAGTGTTGAATATATCATGTTAATAAATTATTTCTAAATTAAAGGTATAAAATAAAAAACTTTTTTCTTTTTTAATAAATTTATTTTTTCAAAGCTTACGCAATAAATTCATAAGCAATGGGTGCTAACATAATAGGTTCTGTCTTCCCACTAACAACATGAGCTTTTCTGGGAAGTGCGGGTTTCCTCTTTAGGCTTACTCGGATCTTCTTTTCCTTGGCTTCCTTACGCAACCTTTCATTTTCTTTAACTCTCTTCAAGAAATCTTCTCTGCATTTCGAATGAGTAACATGCTCAATTCTCACATTGATCCTCTTGGCAATAATTCTACCTCTAACTCGCTTATTAACAATTACTCCAAGAGCATGAGAAGTGACATTAAATACACGTCCAGTTTTCCCATGGTAGAATTTATAAGGCATTCCTTTTTGGACTGCTCCATTTCCCTAGAAAATAGATAATAAAAATTAATTAACTAATTTATAGTATATAATAAAAATGCTTTAGAATTAATTTCTTCAAATTTTTAAACAAAAATTATAAATAAGTGAAAAAAAAGAATAAAAAAAAGTGAAAAAAATCAAATCTATAAAATTTATTGTTTCTAAATTTAATTAATATTCAAGAATGAAATGCAATCAATAAAATGACACTTCTGGTTTGATGACTTGGGTAAAAAATTAATGTAATTAAATAAGATATTTATGTGAAATTAAAGCCAAATGGAAAGAAAACCTATCCATAGATGCTCATACTGTTTTTTGTTAATATATATTCCTATGACGGTTAGTCAGGAAAAAAACACCGCGAAAATAGTCATAACGTATTATAAATACAAACTAACAAAAGCTCGCAATTTCAAATTTAGTATGATTATTTTCTCCTCTTCGATTGGTGGTAAAATAATAAAAAAGTATAAAAAATTGTTCTATCCAAAACCAAATTTTTGTTTTCTTTAGAACATACAACTAAAATATAAAAGTGAGAAAGATAATATTAATAGCTTCTCTTATAATAAAGCAAATGAATATACATTTTATATATATATATAACGTTATTTTTATATTGTAGCTCTGAAAATGGTTTCATAAAGTATAGAAACATCGCTTTAGTTTTTATTCAATAATTCATAGTCTCTAAGGTTATTTAAATTAATATGACTTGTGGAAAAAGATCTAAACATTAATAGACCCTCTGCAATTAAATATATCTGTGCATATTCCTAAAGCAAGAAACTAAGGAGACTTGATCTCATGCCTGATTATTTTTTATCTTATTATTATTATCAAAATAAGTTGGTTGTTCGATTCTCTTTGAAAAGTCAATGTAAGTTATAATTTGTTATGTTAAAAGAAATGAATGCGAACATGCACCGAACACGTACAGGCATCCAAGTTCTCATGATTTAAACCCAGTGGAACGGTAAACTCAACTTGTAAATTCAAAAGAAACAATTTTGAAAATTTATGAGCATATATATACATACTTATACTCTTTATCGAAAATTTTCGATTCCTTTTTACTGTATGTTAAGTGACCGTATTGATAAGGCATTATAGCCAAAATACACATTATTGAGTTTTAGCTTCATGAAGCAAAATTTTAATTATAAAGCAAAAATAATTATGTGTAAAGTAAATAAAAGAACACATCGATTTAATTACACTAAAGGAAAGAAGAGAATAACTATCAAACAATTTTTTCAAATGAAATTTCATTTAAAATCAATTATCTCGCTTCCAGAATGAATTATCCGACTTATTACACCATAATTAATATAGAAAAAAGTAAGTTACCTTAATATCAACGATATCTCCAACTTTATATACTTTCATATACGTTGAAAGTGGAATGGTACCATGTTGTCGGAATTTCCGAGAGAATAAATCCCTCGTTCCTCGTCTATAACCCTTGGAATTAGTCATTTTAATAAATAATCCTGGAATAAATATATCACGTGGTGATTCTTAACCTTATTTATCATATTATTGTTAGTTTTGATAATTCAAATTTTCTTTTATCAAATAGAAAAATAAAATAAATAATCAAAAAATGTTTAATATATTTTCATTTAAAAAACCTCTAAAATCACTCACCTTAAAAGAAATAATTTGGATCTCTAAAGTTCCGTTTGTAAAAGATTGCAAAAAGGAAATGGCGGCTATGATGTTAAGATAACTTACTAAACTATACATTAATACCAACATAATAAATTTTAAAATTATTTTATGTATAAATTCTTAATAAAAATATCAAATTTTTTAACTTAATATTTTAATATATTAATCAAAAATTAACATTTTATATAGAAAAAAAAAAATAAGTTTCTACTTTTATATTTTTTAGTTTATTGAACCAACTTTTGTTTTATAGGTCTCATGACTATTGCTGACATTTTTATATTCTGCAATCGTTCTACAGTGCAGGTGTTGGTTAAATTTTTTTTTTAAGTCTTTTCGACACCTGAGACCAGATTCTGTTCTTATTTATTTATATTAATTTATATCCAATATAATAATTGTTGTTAGAGGCCTATAAAATTCGATAAAATATAAATTCAACTAAAATATAGTCGGGCCATTTTTGAAATTCCAAATGGATGTAGAAAAGCAGAAAAAGACAAGACTATGTTCTTCCCTCTCTCATTATTAAAAATAAGAGAAAGTCAAAAGAGAGTAAGGGTCAAAGATTTAATTAGGCGTTAATTTTTAACGATCTTATTGGATATATTTTTAAAATTTTCTCTTTACTTATATATATTATGAAATATATAGTATGGAGCATCTATGGTATAGTATAAAGTATCTATGGTATAGTATAAAGTATCTATGGCTTAGAACAATAATCGCAAAAAATATTTTTAATATTCCAGAATTATTTAACTATTTTTTTTCTTTTCGGCATTTGAGACCATAGTATTATTTATTAATTACGATACATATAATCCAGGCATATTTATTTATATCATAAACTATTATTGACTGTAATAAAATTATATATAATATACATGTATATTCATTAATTCATTTATTCTTTATCAACGAGCAATCATAAGGAAGTAAAATGAATAGTTTCTAACTTCAGTTGTTTTAAAGAAATCTGTTAGACAGATGCCTGTCAACGTCAACGATTTGTAGAAAAGGATAGATTCAAATTAAGATGAGTTGGAACTTCTAAATTGTTCCACCCACAGCAACTTAAAATTTTATTAATTTGTTAACTACTTCGCCTATTTGATACTAAAATTTTTTATAAATATTTATTATTAGGGTAGATTTAGAGGTTTGTATTTGTTTTTGTTTTTTTTTTTTTTTTTTGTTTTCATTTTTATTTATAAATAAAGATTTATTTATTTTCAGCAATGTATCACTTAAAACTCACAACATTGATATTATTAACCAGTATTGCCTTTGCCATACCAAATCCTAATGAAATTAAAGAAAAAATCTTAGAAAAGGTAAATATAAAAACTAATTAATTAAATTAATTAAAATTAACTTCGAAACATAACCATATTCTTTAACTTCATTTTATATAGGATCACTCAGGACATTCTCATTATCAAAATAATGAACATAATACTCAATATGATCATGAAGCTTTTCTCGGAGAAGAAGCAAAAACATTTGATCAATTAAGCCCGGATGAAAGCCGAAGAAGGCTTGGGTGAGATGTTTTTTGTTTTTTAATTGAATTGATATTTTACTTATATTTTAAACTTTAGATTTATTCAATTTATTAATATTTGAATTTTTGGTTAATAAAATTAAGATTAGCATATACTTTCCCTGTAATAGAAATAATTATCATAAAGGTTCTGTGCCAATGGTCCCATTTATTAGCAGCATCATTGGACTCGGGTTCGATGGCAAGAATTTCGGGTTTATATAATCTTTCCATTTTACCAGTAAATTTTCTAATTTGATTAATTTAAAATAAATTTAACCTGATTTAAGGCTTTAATCAAATTATAAATGTGATACGAATAAAATAAATATAAGGAAAATAATAAACATTGTAAACATAAGAAATATTGTAACATAGCAACTCTATATCAATTCCCCACAAAAGTAATTGGACTACCTGTATCTTTTGTTCGTCTTAATGAATAATTAGGAGACTTACATGAAATTATAAAATCATCAAATTGCATAATGTTTTACCCATTAATAAACTTATTATTTCCGGATTTCATGAATGCCTTCTAATTATCCAATCAAATTTGACATTTAAACTAAGTATCTCTCATATGTGAAAGCAAGCCCTTTAATAAAATCCCACAATCGATATTCTACTAATGTACTTTTTTCGAATTTATCAAAATTTACTCTGTCGATTTTGTTTAAAATTCATCAATTATTTATTAGATAATCTGTGAAATCTATTTAATCTTAGCCCAAATATATATCTATTTTTCTTCTTTATTTTTAAAATAAAAAATCATTTTTGAATTTCCATGAAATTTTCAAAATATAAATTATTTATAGACACTATATCGGCCAATCATATATCTATTTTTTTTGTTTAGAATTATTGTTGATAAGATTGATAAGGATAAAGATGGCTTTGTATCACAAGAAGAACTTAAAGATTGGATACAATTTACCCAAAAAAGATACATCGTAGATGATATTAATCGACAATGGCAGAGTCATAATCCTGAAAATAAAGATAAAATTACTTGGGAAGAATACAAAAAAATGGTCTATGGATTTTTGGATGGTAATATTTTAGTTAATTCATAAACAAATAAATAAATCAAAATTGTATAGATATGGAAATTTATAAAAATTATTTTGATTGTTACTTAGATGTATGCATGACTAATTTTAAATCCAATAGGATGTACTTTTGCATGACAATGCGACTTGACATCATTTGGTGAACACCTATCTTTAATTTAGGTCCTACTTTGGCATGATGTTTTTAATATAATATGATAAAATAATTAAACATACAAGTTTATTTATAAAATTAATTTTACTTTACTAATTTTTTAATAGAAATGGATCCTAAAGAACTAGAAAAAGATCAAGATGGATATACTTATCAAAATATGTTGAGACGTGATCGTCGACGGTGGAGTGTTGCTGATACAGATGGGGATGATGCCCTTACTAAAGAGGAGTTTGCGGGATTTTTACATCCTGAAGAATTGGGACACATGCGCGACATTGTAGTCCTTGAAACAATGGAAGATATAGATAAAGATAAAGATGGAAAAATTTCAATACAAGAATATATCGGAGATATGTTCCCTGGTGGAGATGGTGAAATAGAGCCTGATTGGGTTAAAAATGAACGTGAACAATTTAAACAATATCGAGATAAAGATGGGGATGGTTTTATGGATAAGGACGAAGTAAGTTAATTACTAATTTTTGTAAAGAAACATTTTCGTAGATGAGAAGCCCCCGAGCTCCCTAATCGCCATAAATTAAATAATAAAAATAAGAAAATTTTTATTAGGTGAATTATTTTCAAATTTTCAGGTGAAAAATTGGATAATTCCTCCGGATTTTGACCATGCTGAGGCCGAATCAAGACATCTTATTTATGAATCTGATTCAGATGCTGATCAAAAATTAACTAAAGAAGAAATATTGGCTAAATATGATATATTTGTTGGATCTCAAGCAACAGATTTCGGAGAAGCTCTTGCACGCCACGATGAATTTTAAAATATTATATATCTCTATAAAAAGTGCATCTTAATATATATATATATATATATATATATATATATATATATAATCCATGTTTTGTAATTCTTATATGCCTCTACGGGTCATTAACGAACTCGATTTAGAAAAAAA
>JAAAKE020086090.1:0-13796 GCA_010014785.2 Anisolabis maritima | reverse complement strand
TTTTTTTTTCCGAATAAAATATTTAGAATATTTCAATAATTCATTCATAAAATGACGGTCAAAAAGATCTTAAGGTTAACGTCTCAGGTAAAATTTTTATAATAAAAGGAAACGTTAATTTTAAAAATTCACCATTAAAAGAAACGCTTAATATTTCAAATCCCCCAGAAGAAATAGAAATTTCCTTTTCTATTTCACTAAAAATAGGAAAATAACTTTTTTCATAAAATTATTGAAATTGGAAAGCGTGATATTTGAAATTTCAATGAGCGCTCAGGGTTTTACATAAATATTTTTATTTATATTTTTTTCCCATAAATACTGAACAATTTTATGCAAAAAGTTATTTTCATCTTTTTAGTGCATTATAAATAAAAACGTTTTTTTTTCCTTCTAATTCATTTGAGGAGAATTTTTTAAAGAAGCCCCTCCTTAGTGTATTTATATTCCTTATTAATAGTGGAATGTTGGCGTTAGATTTTCTTAATTATCCTTACATATGTAGTATTAAATATTCAAACGCCCCTTCATTTTTGTTTTCATTAATATCCCGAATGTGTCATATTCTCTCTAAAACAATTGGTCAGGTCAGATAACACGCCCTGATGTCTTCAGCTTAGCATATATAATCTTTGACACTCTGGAACTCGGGATGTTGTCTTTTCGGGCTCATTGCCTATGTAAATCCCTGGAGACAATCAGATCAGCAGCAGCAGCATCACCCCCTGGACCCTGAAAAAGACTGGGAAGGGAGAGGGGACCCACACACTATTTTTAAGGGGGGAATGACTTGCAATGCAGCCGCAACTCGGCCATTTGTCATACTTTGGGCACCCATCATCCCCACCCCCACCCGACAGACATACTATTTAAACGGCCATCTTCTCCAAACCCATATATCATACGTAGAAACCATCTGTTCGGAAACAAAAAAACCTCAACTTATTATATAGCCGTGTTTATTTATTTTTCATCAACTCTTTTCTATAAAGACTTAAAAAAGTCTTATAATATTGAAACGGAATTCTATGTTTATTTTATATGTTTCAAATAATACTACTTTATTGTTTTATAGCCTTTCTTCGCTATTCTCTCCTAAAGTTGCTAATGACATAAGACATACCTAAATATAAATATAAAGAAACTATTTTAATGAATATTACTAGCTATATAACTCCTCCTCCATTAGTACTAGTTAATATATTAAAAAACGCTACGAACACTTTGCACGATATTTTATTTTTCATGATTTGTGAGAGAGAGGCGTAAACAGTGTGCAAGCAAATTACATAACTTTTAAGTTTCAGATTAAAAAAAACAACTTAGTGCGAGATGTCCGAAGTATTCGTAAAACTTATGCGCCTCGCAGAGGTCAACACTGGCACAATTGGTCAGGTCAGATAACACGTCCTGGAAACCTCACCTCATCACATATATATAGATTCGATTATTTCTGTGTGAAGATTTTTGTTTATGCTCTACTCTATTTTTATCTCTCCTGTAAAATTATCTAATAACACCTAGCGGAATTTTTAGGCGCAGGGGAGATAAGAAACTCTCTCTCAGTTTTTTAAGTAGTCTTACTTAATCTTCATATAAATTCTGCAAATTGAACGACACTTTTTATTTTTTTTTAAATTTTGATTTTAAAATATATACTCAAAAATTTCGTTGTTTGAAAGCACTAAATTTGTTCTTGGTTAAAAATATATCTCCCCTCCCCATCCCCCTCCGCCACCTTCAGTTTTTGTTATCCTCGGAATTTGCTTGGTAACCAAAAAGAGACCTAGAAAGGCCACATGCCAAGCCATCCCTTTTGGGGTCATTCGACAGGCAACTTGGATACCTTTTCTCAGGGTCCCTCTTCGTGTCCCCTGGACCAAAAAAAACGACCATTCCTTATTTCATTTCTACATGCAAATGAGCGAAATTCACTTTATCATGATTATTTAATGATTTCGTTTTTTTTTTTTTTTTGTAGAAGTTCACTTTCCATTATTGAATTCTTTATTATAACGAACAGAATAAAATATTAAAATTATTGTACAAGCCATTTGACATTTATTCTTAATTTATTTAAAATTATTAATAATAAAATAAAATTTATTTAAGTCAAGAAATCAATATTTTATACTATAAACTGACGTCATGATATTTCTATTATTTATTAAAAAATAAATGAATTATTTATATATATATTTGAAATAATCCAAATAAAATTTTAATAATTTAAAGAGCAAATCGAAAAGAAAGTATTGTAATCTTATCTAATTTGCCAAGATGTTGACGGATGAGCTGGAATGTTTCATGACGTCTGTTTATAAATTTTCTGAACTAAATATATTGAATGTTTTGTTTATTAAGCTTTTCTTGAATATTTTATTAATTTTCATTAAGAGATAACTTTTCAAGTAAAACTTACATGGATTATTATTTTTAATAAATTATAATTAATTTTTGTAAAATTAAAAATTAGTGTTTTTAATAATCCTTTTTGAGCCAGCCTCTTAAGTTCTGCTCACATCAGAAAAATTCCTTAGGTCACATATAAAAAGATTAAACTTCGAAAATTAAATCTTAATATTTAATTTAATATCTCAATTCTTTCTTATTGATTGTTTGTTTTTAATTCTCCATTTTATTTTTCAGGCAAATCTCGCCAGTGACTTCATTAAAAAGAGCGGATGAGAGAAAGCTCTTAGGTGAAGGAGGAGATGACTCAAATGGGGAGCAGCAGATCCAGTGTCAAGGCAATACGTGCGTCGTGCGTGAATACGTAAGTACACTCTCTTAATATTATAGTTTTCTGCCTAAGAGTCCAAGTTACGAGACGACATTACTCCAATGGTGAACAATAAAAATTTTAACAAAGGCCTCATTGGGAAAACGCCTAACTGAAATGGATAAAGATAACTGGCCAAGACATCGAAAAATCAACCAAATTTTCCCCAAGCTGTCGTCCGTCTTGCCCACTCGTTTGATCTTTTTTTAAGTGTATCTGTTTGTCACCTTTCTCCAATTAGAAAGGACTTTTAATTTCTTAAGGGGAAAGAGTTAACTGATCGATTGTCAAGACTGTAGTTTAAGAGAAGCATTTCTCGAAGTTTTTGTGGTATTCTCTGGGAGGGGAGCTCATCGATCTATATTTATTTATTTATAAATCCAAAATATCTTGGTTTAGAATTTATAATTATATAACTTAACTAGCCTTGGTTTTGTCAAGTTTTTCATTATTCCTTTTTTGACATCATCGTACCCTTTCTGGAAATAAGTGAGTGTTATGTAAAATGTATGACTCCATGATGGAGTCCGAATATTCTAAGAGGATAAGGGAGTGTGGTGAAGGCATCAGGCGATAAATATACTCTTTGAGGAAATCGATTTTGCTTTATTTTAAAGGATCGATCGCTTCAAAGAGTAAATTATTTATCACATGACGCTTTCACTACACTCTCTTATCCTCCTTGAGTTTTTCCTCTTTTTTACTTCTGAGAATATTATCTTCTTCCTGACCGAAGAATTTATTTTTATTAAAAAATAAAAGCCAATTTAAATATTTAATTCAATTGCTTTTCCCTAAAATGGATTCTAATCCAAAAATATAATCAAAGCAAAATGAGGCAGACTCAGTCGTGAAACAAATATATAGGATACGTTTCGGACAAAATTTATTCGCCCATCATCAGTCACTTACAGACTTTGTGAAATTTGTTTCATGGCTGCAGACTGCCTTGCACTTCCCTCATCAGACTTCAAACTGCAACTTGCTTCTAAACAATCAATCTAACAAGATTAAATTTAGAGGTTGTGCCCCCTTCATCCATGCAATTAATTGTCAGGTATAATACGAAGCCGAGTGTGTTTCATAAATAATAATACAACGTCGCTTATGTAAAATTTATTCTTGCTTCCTCTATTGAATTCCTATTAATTGTCTTATTGAAAGGAGCAATAGATTCTCCAAACGTTGACGTTAGTGGTTTTTACTAGAAATTTTACTTATTGAATATTTCTTTTTCTCTGGAAATCTTTCTTGAATATTCAAGAAAGAAGACGATAAAAAAATATATTACAACAAAAATAATCTCTAAATTCACTAATACATCATTCATCATCTGATATCAATTTGTCGTGTAATTTTATTACATCGATTCATCATTTGGAAATTTTATATTAACATGAACTATCTATGAAATTTTTGGCCTAATTTCATAAGTCGAAACAAAACGATAATGATAGTAATTCATCATTCGAGAAAATTTCAAACGCTCTGATTTATTTTTTCACGAATATTCAATATTCCTCTCTGATTTCAAAAAGTCCTTTCGGGAATATTCGAATAAAACTAAATTCAACAAAATTTTTTTCCAAGAGGAAGTCGTTATTTTGATTAAACAATTCTTCTTTTTGAGGATGAAGTTTAAAAGAAGATGATTGAACAACGTTCAAAGATTCACGTCGATACTTACTTAGCATAGTCCTGCTTGCAGTAGACGCTGTCATCGCGGATAAAGCAGCTAGGTTGTCGATCAAGTGCGAGTTGGCAGACGCAGCAGCGCAGGCAGTGAGCGTGCCAGCACCTTCCAGACACCTGCAGCAGGAACTTGTCCGTGATCGGCTCCTGGCACGCAGCGCACGCCCGGTGCTCCGTCTGCACACAATCACAATCATTGTCACTCATCGATTAAGAAAACCCCTGATTTATTAGGAAAAAAAAAAAACAATTTCAAAGGATGTCTTGTGGGGCAAAAGATGTGAGGTTACGCCAAAGAGGAAAAAATTTCAGTCAATTCCCTTTTTTTTAAATACAAATTTTATATTTTTCAATAATTTGATTAAGATTTCAAAGTGATTGTATACTGAAAAAGACCGGATGAAGAGAGAATCGCTGTCGAAACGTCGTCGTTAAAGCGTAAATGAAAATTTTTTTTCTATATCACATCTTGCAAATTTTATATAATGTTTTCTTTTATCTCATTAAAAAAAACTAACCTGATTACACAACCATTTTCTGAAGAGAAAAATTATCTTAATTTTAAAATCAAACAGACAACTAGAGAAAATTTTTTCTGATATTTTTAGCAAAAACTAACTAATTTGGATGTTTCCTTCTATATATGATAATGATTATCTAATAATTTTGCTCTTGTATATAACAAACAAATAAATAATATTAAAAAAAATTATTTATTTTCATTTAAAGTTTCTCTCGTTAAATATACAAATATGGATCTTAATAAATTAAAATAAATAATAATTTACAATACGTAAGCAGAAAAACGGAATATAATAACAAATAATCTTGGCGCCAGAGAGAAAAAAAGCAAAGTTATATGAATTTAAATATAAAATACGCCAGTGACTAAGTGTAAATTTTGATAAGGACATTACAAATGATAGTTGCAAAATTTTGTGTGACGATTTTTTCATAAAAAATAATGATATAATTTTCTAACTTTATATTGTATTAGTGTACTGACTAAAGTATGATTTGTCTATGTCCGTACTTTCATTTTCCATCGACCGTCTCGAATGTCATCTCATTTTTTCTAGCTTCTTGGGGCTACATATTGAGTTGTAACAAGGAAATTTCAAATGATTTCCATGTAATATAGATATAATAAAAGGAATTTTTTATTTTCTGAATTATATAAAAATTTCTAAGTTAATTTCCTAAGAATTTTCGTTTGACTTTTTTTTTAGAGAGGTTCCTGCAAAAAAAAATAAACATTTTTGGTCACAGAATTAGAGGGGAATTTTTTTCAGCTTCACTAACTTAAATTTATATTGCTATATAACTTTCATCTTAAAATCTTGATGATAAGAGGTTCATATATAATGATAAAATTCTAAAATACCCACGAATGCAATCTATTGATGAAAGTGGGTTTGGCACCCAGGCGAAGTTTATTTCTTTCATTAATAAAAAATAGAAAAATTGCTATAAAAAATATTTCTCAAAGTAAAATAAGGAGGAGTAAAATAAAAGGAATTTGAATTTCCCGCTGTCAATTTTAATATCTTATTATTCCAAAAGAAGGCAGTTCAATTTAACTATCATAATAGATATAATAATATTTTTTTAAATTAATTGTTTAATACTAACTTCATAATATTAATAATCGCATAACAAGGACGGATCCAGAGGAGGGGTAAAATTTTTTCCAATATTTCAAAATTATTGTGTCTGGGAGTAAACACGGTATTTTCATGTAAACTAAAGAATTTAAAACAATTTCCAGCATTGGTCTAATTATTTCCATCCAAAAAACTAATTTTGTGAGCTAAAAATTTAATAAAAACTATTTTTCTCGGGTAGACGGAGGGGTGGGGGGAGATATTAGCCTTACTCTTGTTGCATTATGAAATAGCATTGGATACATCCAACAACTTAAAAATAAATTATTCTGCTATTTTAAACACATTACACTAAATATGCATTTTCGAAAATCTTACAGATTTAAATAGAAAAATTATTTCAGTTTTATAAAAATTGTAAGGTTTTCGCTTCAAGTAGAGAGAGTTGGCGATACTTGCTGCACTCAGCGCCTCTTGCGGCCGATTCTAGAATTATTACTTTTGAGTTGATTGTTGATTCCAAAAAAAATTAATTCGTTAAAAGGTTAACGTGCTTATCATAATTATTATTAATAATATTAAAACCTCGGTCATACAATTTACATACTTTTAAGGTAAATAAATAATTAATATTGATCATTTACTATATAAATAATACACTAGATTTTAATAATAATTTTAATATTTATTAGATAATCAATTCAATAATGAATATGCTATATCTATATTGATTATTTATAAAGGATTAATTCTGAGAATTCTATTCTATTATTAATTGCATTTGATAATTTTATTGCCAATTAAATTTTTTTTGAGCTATTATCGAAGGGAAAACGAGTACAAATTCTCTAAAACCAAAAAATATTATAATAATAAAAAAAATCTGTTTGTTTCAATTTAATATGAAATAAAAGCCGTAGATGAGGAGGAAGTTGCATGCGTATAGTCCCAGGCTTTAGACTGGGTCTATGATGCCCGTAATATATGGAAAATTATTAAATATAAGATGATCCTGAAAGCCCAGGCAAGCCCTTGGCATTTCAGATAAAATTGTTTTTTTTTTTTTTAAATTGTAATATTATTTAGTATTATTCATTCACTTAACTCTGCCCTCTGTCTAAGTCCTCGATTAAATAATTTCCCTTGTCTCAAAGGGTTAACTGTTTCACAAGCGATTTTATGAAAACATTTCTCCTTAATGATGCACACTTCTAATGGAGTGGGCTACACGCTCGCGCCTCCCAGAGGACCTCTCCCTCTCTCTCTCTCTCTCTCTCTTTCTAGATAGAAAAAGAGAGTGGTATTAACAGCTAGAACATTTTCGAATTCTTTAAAAAATAGTTTAATTAATAAATAAAATAAAAAAAAAATTTCATACTCAACTATATTTTTATTAAAATCTATTATAAAAGCTATAAAGTTTATTTTAAATATTTTATTTTTTTCAGGTTCACGATTGTATTTTGTAACTTCTTTAATTGTTCCCCCCGCATTAATCTGCAGCTAGTAAGTCATTTTTATTTTACTTTATAGATGTGTATAGTTGAGCCCTGCAGGATCTTTTGGATCCTATCTACCCAATTCAGTACTTTTTACCTCTGGGTAAATTTTCAAGCCCAATTTTTTATGACATACACCAATTTTTATATTTCAGTAAAAGTAATTTAGAAAAATAGAAAAATGAATAAAAATGAATGGGCACTTATTAATTTTCTGAAAAATATTATTTTAATTTTGTCAAAGATTTCTCAAACTATGACTAAAAAATGT
The DNA here is from genome assembly GCA_010014785.2 of Anisolabis maritima. Taxonomy (NCBI): domain Eukaryota; kingdom Metazoa; phylum Arthropoda; class Insecta; order Dermaptera; family Anisolabididae; genus Anisolabis; species Anisolabis maritima. Next base: position 5,948 of record JAAAKE020086090.1, on the reverse strand, counting down.
GATTTCATCGGATTCTGATTAAAATTCATATATCAATTATTTATTAGATTATCTTTAAATTGTATTAACCCTTATCCGTCCCATAATTGACTGGAAACTCTGGTATGCTTTTAGGTTTTTGAGCCACACTGACCAAAAATATAAATTATTTTGTCAACTTTAAATGGACTTTACCTCATTTTCTCTCTGACTACGTCAGGAAAGATTTTCAACCTCACTTAACATTACTAAATTTAAGCGATCCTGGTGGCATGATTCTTTACCCAAATCAAAACCATCCGACGTTTGACTATTTATTTCCAAATAAATTGAGGTAATTAATTGTTTTCTATATTGATGATATCGAAATTTATTTTGATTACTAGAATTATTATATTTCTCTTCATATTCTTTTTTTTTTATTTGCTTAGACTACTTTAAACAATTACTTAAAAAGATAGAAATATACAACTTTTCTTCTTTAAACTCCCTTAACAAAATAACTAAATATCCAATGTTCAATTGTTGTTTTTATTTCTTAATGCTTGTCAATTTTAATTCTTTTCTGCATGTCAAAATTCTCGCCTCCCCTGCTGCTTTAGTAATATCACACTTTTAATTCTCAACTGCTATAATCTCATCACTTTTTTCTTTTTCTAATTCCTCGTGTAAATCAGCTCCTCGAATGATTTATCTCTGCCAGCTAAATGATTGATAGATTTTCATCCGGCTCCTGACTCAGGAGCCCAGAGGGGCCAACGGGACTTTTCCTTACAAATTACAAAATTAATTAATAGATATTGTTTTTGTTGTTCGGAAAATGATTATATTAAAAAACAAATTGTGGGAATTATATCATACATAACGGAAAAAGTAGATCGCAAATAAATTCTTGTGCAAGGAAAAAAAGAAATGGGTTTTTCTGTCAAGCGGTATTTCAATTACTTAAAAAAAAATATTATAGAAGATACGCTCTGCACTGCAAAGATCAGGGAAACGTAGATATATTAGACATTTTGCATACTTTGTTGAAATACTTTGAGAGTGATAGCAGCCCTATCAGAATTTTAAAAATTTCTTTTTTAATCTTTTTGGCATCCCTTGAAAGCCTTAGAGATTAAACAATTTAATTACATTTATTTCCGATAAATTATCTGGGCATATTTATTTATATTCAGTGGTATCCAATTGATTTTTTTTGTCTTTTCGGCATCTTGGGCCTTAGAGATCATAACAAAAAACCGAATGGTTACCCCTGTTGTATTGTTCACTAATGGTACACACCCGGTGCACTTTTTTTTGGGAGTGAGAGGTCCTTCGCCATTCACCCTCCCTCACCTTCACTGGCCGACCCAATCGCCCACCACCCTTAAAGTAAAAGATTAGATTGACCTTTATTCCAACATTTGTTAAATACATTAAACTGGCACGAGGCGAATGTATTTTTATATTTATGGCTTTGAGCTCTTTTCTTTTTTCAATTTAATTGTAATGACTTAATTAAAACAATAAAATAATTTTTTAGGAAAATGTTCAAAAACCTAAGCAATAACGAAGAAAAAACAATTGAAAAGGTGAACAAAAAGAACAAAATTTTAATTCTTATTTCTAATTTTAGTTTAGTAAGTGGATTTATGTCCAGATGTCTCTTCTTGATTCTGTTTAGATATTCTTCTAATTCTTCAATTTCTAAGGCATCTCTTACTAAGGCGTTTGCGATGCTTGGAGGTGGATTTACAATTATTCGGAGTGTATTCTTTTTAGGACGTGTATACTGGATGGGGAAGCTGAGTTGAATCAAATTGGAGCTCCATAAGTGATCCGTCTAATTATTGCTTCGTAGAGTTGAAATTGGGAATCTATGGGGAGACAAGTGTTTTAAAGTAAAATTTATTAAAATTTCATTTCATTTGGACTCTGTAAGCCTATCTACCGGGATCCCTGTTTATTTATCCGAGATGCTTTCGTGTACGGAGACATCTATTGGCACCCCGGGAAGTTACCTAATTTCCTTACTCTAACTCCTCCTTCTATATTAATTTCTAGCTAGCTAACTACTCCTATATCTATTTCCACCTGGTCCCTTTATTCCAACCTATTCTATACTAGAAAGGATGTCCTAATTTAAGGAGGGACTCTCTCAGCACCGCCATATAGCCTCTCCTTGCGAAGAGTGCATCATTGAGAGGGAATCCTTCTTTACGTCCTTTCCAAAGGGTGTCACAGCAACTCCCTCTCCTCGTAAAGTTGCCTCAGGGCTCTAATGTACTGGGATCCAATGTTCCATTTCACGGCATAGTTGAGCATTTGTTTACATAAAATATTTTTTATTTAATGAAAAAATACCATCTCCATCAAATAAATATGTCTGGTTAATTAGTATCGTAAAAACAATTATATATCGTTTACTGTCTATATGGCCTCAGATGCCGAAAAGACAAAAAAAATCCCACCTCCCTGAGATGCGAACACCGATCTCTGCAGAACGGTGACACCCACAAGAGTCTCCAGTTTATTAAAATTTAATATAACTAACTTATTAATTATTAATATAATATGCTATAATTTGAGTGTACAAAGAGTCTATTCATATATTATTTAAAATGTCCAAATCATATTTTGTAGATGTTAATCTCGATTTAGTTCAGTGAGGCTAATTATTGGGACTTAGGAGATATTGATTTTCAGTAGCAAGTGAGACTTTTTCGATCTATAGACTAGTCAATACATGGATCATTTTCTATATATACTAACTCCCTCAAAAGTAATTGGACAATTGTATTTTTGGTTTCGTCTTAAGGAATAATTAGAAGATCTATATGAAATTCAAAATCATCAAATTTCATGTTTTATCTATTTTTAAATTTGTTATTTTCAGATTTCATCGAGGTTTCCATTAAGAGCAAACCAACGATACAAGTTATCCAATTATATTTGAGGGGGGATAGTACGTATATATAATTATTGTAAAATTAAAATAAAATTCATTAAAATTTAACATAAATTATTAATTATAAAAATTATGAATAGAAAACGAGATGTTTGAGAGCAAAAACCGTAATAATTTTTCGACTCGAGTTGATATCTTCTTGGTGCTCACAGTTGTATCCCATTTTGAAAACAACTAATTCTGATTAAATTTGATAAATTTCAATCATTCACAGAAATATTTACCCGTAAATTTGAATTATATAATGTCTGAACAACTCCAAAGTAAACTAATAAAGGGCAGATCTCCTAATTATAAAATTTCATTTATTTAGAAAGAAAAAAAAGCCATGATATGAAAGAATATATCACAATGATAGAATTGATTAGAAAGTTTAGAGTCATGTCGATTAATTGACGCAGTTGTTGGTTGGCACAATGACACCCCGCGAGTTTTGTTTGTTCAATGTTCGAATATTTCAATGTTGAACGCACATTCAGTTAGTTGTTCACCACGAACGAAAGGGTTAGGAGAGACAGTCACAGTCACGCCAATGATTAATACTTTCCAAGCTCAGAGGTCCCAGCTCTTAACCCTTTTCCTTTGCTGCATGATATACGCTTACATAAAAATGTCTAATTAAAAAAAATCTTTGCTTAAATTATGATCAGGATTAACGACTAAGAACAATAAATGGCGTGCCTTGGCCTTTTAACAACGTGATACGCCGACCGAAAAACTATCTAACGAATAAATGAATTTAATCTTACTTTAGGAAAAAAGTTGGCTCAGAATTTGCTTTAAAATTTATTAAAAAATGAATTTTAAATTTTTTGTTTTTTAGAATCTTAGGCCATTTGGACTTTGAAACTATTATTATTATTATTGTAATTAATGATAACTGTTATCAACCAAATTTATTTTTATTAATTGCTATCAATATGGATTTATAGATTTTCACTGTTAACAATCTCAACACACAAATGGCTTTAAAAAAATATTCGACGACAATGGACCGGATTCAGAAACCTTCCTAAGAAATACCATAATTTAAGAAGAATTTCTTTAATTAAAATTTCTTGAGTGTTTAATCAATAGAACTAAGTGAGATCTTTGAACAAGCGAAAATCTTTGACAAGAGAAAATTTTTAATTTAAGAAATTCTATATAAAAAATTATATTAAAATTCGCCTTAAGCTAGGAACGTTTCTGCATAAGTTTAAAACAACTTGCAGGCGTCTTCTAGTTCCGATTCAATATGGTCAGGTTCTAGTTCGGAATCTTTAAAAGAAATATCCAGAAGAATAGGACCGAACCGATAACACGACCAAAACGAAATTGAGCACAAAAGACAAAATAAAAAATAAAATTAGGTTATCTCTAGAAAGGAGCTAACAGAATAAGCAGAAACCCTAATGCCTGTTTCATGAATTGTTAAAATAATGCATGGAACATTGAGATCGAAGAAATAATAATGTATCATAACCAATAATTTTTTATTAACTCCTATACAGTCGAAATTCGGTTATCTATACCATAATCGAATTCAAATTTTTAAAATAGCAAAAACCTGAGCTCCTCGGGCCCGGATAAGCGAAGAGTCCAAAGATTGAGATCCTGGCAATCGAGTTTCTAATGTTTCGCTATTCTGTATTAAAATTAGGTCAAATTAGATAATCTCCAACTATACAATTCTTGAGATGGGTACACAGATCAGAAATATGTGAAAAGGGAGGAAGTCAGCCAGTAGGGTAGCCTCTATCGAAATAAAATTCCCAAAATAATGAAACGTTTCGGCTTTAATTATATAAGGCCATCATCAGTTATTAGAGTTGAAATAAGCAATAAAAATTAAAAAACACAACAACTTTATAAAATAAATTTAAAATAATCACTTACAGTATATGCAGATTCAATGTATAAGATCAAATTAAAATCGCAGATAGAGTTGTATATTACAATACAAAATTATATATAACATATATAAAGATAAATTAATGTTCATCAGCACTGATATGGCGATGTCTTCAGAATGAAGAATTATTTATCTATTAGAAGCAAATAAAATAAATAAATATTGGGAATCAACGAACCTGATGAGATCGCTGACCCATAATACAAATATAAATTATTATAAAAAGCTGAAATCTTATTAAGTAAATCTTTTCTTTGACCCCAAGAAAATTATATTTAAATAAACATGTTATTATTTAGAAATTTTTTTTTATTTTAAAATTTTCTATTTTATTTTCTTTTTTTTTTTATTTATTATGCAATCTGACCATCAGCATTTTGTAAAATAGACATATAACAATTACTAAGTCCTATGATGAAGCATTTTTCAGCTACCAGAAGTTTACATGTATTGTCTATCTTCATCAGAACAGTGGAAGATTTTTTTGTTTTTTACGCTTAACTCATGCTCCCTTTTTCTCTCAGAGAAATCTCATTCAGATCGTTGATTCCCAATATTTATTTATTTTATTTGCTTCTAATAGATAAATAATTCTTCTGAAGACATCGCCATATCAGTGCTGATGAACATTAATTTATCTCTATATGCACTTTATATATGTTATATATAATTTTGTATTGTAATATACAACAACTCTATCTGCGATTTTAATTTGATCAATCCAGTCAATTTGAGCATATACTGTAAGTGATTATTTTAAATTTATTTTATAAAGTTGTTGTTTTTTAATTTTTATTGCTTATTTCAGCTCTAATGACTGATGATGGCTTTATCTAATTAAAGCCGAAAAGTTTCATTATTTTGGGAGTTTTATTTCGATAGAGGCTACCCTACGGGCTGACTTCCTCCCTTTTCACATATCTCTTCTATAAATTCTAAGTAAGGTATGTATAAATAGCTTCACTGTAAATTTTAAATCAGAGTATATATATTAGTTTTTATCAAAATATTTTTCTTCTTACTAATACATGCCAGATTCTATTGCGATTATTTGACACCTCCTTTTTTCCCCCGACCTCTCTAAAAGTCCACATGTATCATGGTTTCCAGAAATTTGATTCGAAT
>JAAAKE020086079.1:0-22091 GCA_010014785.2 Anisolabis maritima | reverse complement strand
AATTCGCCATCTTTCTAGTGACTAAAATCCGATCCTTGGAATATTCAAGATGGCCGCAATATTGATCTCACTTTTAAAACATGCAAATTCGATATTCATTTATAAAAAAGTATAAGACAATTTAGTTAATAATCGCCATGTCTAATATTAAGTATATTTACGATTCTTGTAATTAATTTAGACTACGATCGTTTTTTTTTTTTTTTCAACCACACACGATTTTTTTTTCGCTTGCTCTTGTTAATCCACAGACGAAAAGGCGAACTCTATGGTTTAACTTCTCCTCAAACGGATTTTTCTGCTAATGGTTGGTAATAAATATTTATTGAAATTTGATAACCTTCCTTTATTTATCATTGATTGTTTTGCAACCCGATAATATGAAATATCTTGGATATATGTATATATTTTTGTGCAGGGTGTGGTTAAAAAATTAATCATATCAAGAGAGGCTTTTATTTTTATTTAATATTATAGATTAAATTTCAAATTTATTATTAATTAATACCGGGGTTAATTTAGATAGTAACATATAATTTTCAAGCACTGTCTAAATTAACTTTTTTTCCTCTTTAATTTTTTTTGACATTTTTTTTGTGTTAATATTTATTTTATTTGGTTTCAGGAAATCGACCCCGGTACTTTTAGATTTAGCTGACACCTCCAGCAACCGCAACATTAGCAATATTAAAATGACAAGTGAAGATCTTCTTCAACCTGGACATGTTGTCAAGGAAAGATGGAAGGTGGTAAGTAATCATTTATTTCCAATTTTATATTATTTATATATTTTTTTTCATCTTAGGATATGGTGTATCTACTAAAAATAAATCATTGATTTTTGTACTTTAAGAAATTCTTTAGATTTATTATTTTTTTTTTTTTTAATCTTATCTAAGAAGTCCCTGTCAAAATTTCAAAATTTTTGATTTTTTTCCATATTAGCAATATATGGTGTAGTATGTTTAATAAAAATAAATAATTTCACCTCTTATTTTAAAAAATTCTCCTTGAGATTTATTTATTTTATAATAAATTAATTTATTCATGTTAAAATTTAATTTGTTAAAAATTGAAAATATATTGTACATATAAAGAGGAAAAAATAGATAATCCTCACTCTTTATTTCCTATGTCATTATTATTTTCTAGAAAATTCTACAAAATTTCAAGGTTCACAACACCAAAAATTTAAAATTCTTTTTAGAAATCATAGGTGTCCTTTATGAATCCTGGGAAATATAAGGTGGAAATAATCTATTTTCCCCTAATTATGAAGTTTTCCATACACCCAATATGATCTTTTCCTTATTTAGGCAGTCCAAATAAAATCAAGTGTCATTCATTCGAGTTGTAAAATTCTTTTGGATTGTATCTGAAAAAAGCAAAAACAAAATTATTAACCGAAAAATGTTGTAATTTATGTAAATAAATCAATAACGAAAAAATGATTTAATTATAAATGAATTATTTCATCTTTTCAGTCTCTTTTCAAAAGAATAATTGCACATTAAAAGGATATTTATTATCATGTTATATTATTGTCATTAGAGGCAAAATATATTAATATGTGAATACCATTTTCACATGTTGACTATATTTTTATATATACATTTATTTACTTTTATAAATGTATATTTCTATTTTTACTATATATATCTTAGACGCTCTTACTATACACTATACACTTCCTACTTTTCTTATCTCCATAGGCTAATAGCAATATTTTCCAAAGGAGGATGTTAATATAATAGGCCAAGATTTTATTATTCTAAACTTATTATTATTTATAAATTCTTGTATTGTTGGATTTAAAACAATTCTTTTAGCAAGGACATTTATGATTGATATAAATTATATATATATATATATACTATTCCTCAGAAATTTGATGACCTTTATCTTTAGTTTTGCCTTAATGGATAATTAGGAGAGCTACATGAAATTCAAAATCATCAAATTTCATAATGTTATACATATTATTAAATTTATTATTTTCGGATTTCATGTAGCTCTCCTAATTATCCATTAAGGCCCTGGTTGTCCACTCTCCTTTGTGAGAGATACTATTATATGTATTTAAAATAATTTAGTAATTTCATTACACTAAACAAAGAATGAAAACGTTATTATATGATATTCTATAGTGTTCAGGTGGAAACTAAATAAATAATCATAATATAATAAAAATTAATAATAATAAATAAGAAAAGAAACATTATCGATATTGATAAATAAGGTAACTTTTTATTATACACTAAATATATAATATTTTATTATTAATTTAGTATTCGGAAACCTCATATATATATAAGAGGTTTTATATATATGGAATAATGGTCTAGTGGTTCACCTGTTTATTGATGAGAATAAATCAAAATTTCTATTCTTTTTATAAAGATTTTTTTATCTTTTTTATCAATTCTTTAGGCCTCTTAATTCCAAAGATTTTCCCAGAAATATATATTTAAAAAATTTTATACCGTTTTAACATTTTTAAATTTAAGTTGGAAATTGAAATATTATTTATTTTTAAAAATGTTTTTTTGAAATAGATCTTAGTTTTCAAACAACGCTATATGAGACTGTAAGGGTCCAGTCAAGATATACATTGTTTAGATTAAATATATTTGCAAGATGATTTATTTATGCCCAACTAACTTCACCATCTCGTACTTTATTATTTTAAACTGAAGTATTATTTATTTATTGTATTATTTATTTATTTTTATCATTTTCCAAATATATATATATATATATAAACCATTTGAAAAAAATTTTCATATTTCTAATTTCTAATGAAAAATACATCTTTCATTATACTACAAAATTATACTATATATATATAAATTTCATTGGAGTCAAAAAGAAAATTCTTTCCCTCATTTCTTTTAAAACGTTTTATCATTTTCTTTTTAACAATAATCTTATCCAAAATTTATTGATATCAATATTATTATTTTAATGCTAATCAGAATACTTTATCCTAATTATGAACGAGACACTTAACCAAAAAAATTTTATTTCTTATTAATTTTTAAAAAATATATATATATATTTATAAAACGACCCAAATCTTTTTCCCTCACATTTTACTTAAAATGTTCAAACAATTGACATTTATTCAACTTGCTTCTACACCATATAATAATAATAAAATAAAGTACTGATTTAATATTTACACATCATTGAGGAACAACACCGACAAAGAGCCATTTATTAAGGTTCAGAAATCAGTTCATAAGAACAAGAAAAAGCAATGAGCTGCTGAATGCTTTACATGTTGTTCCACCACGACATGTAAATCTAATAATAATGTTTCCTTTGTACATGTTATATCTTATAATTAAAAGCGATTATTGTTTTTTTTATTTTTGTTATAAAAATTATTTGGTATGAGAATATGAATTAAAAGAAATATATAAATATTCTTTAAAAAAAACCATAGATATTATAACCAATATATATTAACATGACATTGTTGAGGCAAAGCTCGACAAGTCTCGATATATTTTATCATAATAATATTTAATAATTTTCCTCATCAAATATGCCGACATTCTTAATCCAAATATGAATAAAATATTAAGGATTATTACCAGAATGGAGACGATATTATATTAAGAGTATAAAATTTGATAATAAAAAAAAAAAAGCCATATATTTTAATTTATATTATAAATTATTTTAGTTCTTAAGAAAAATTTAATTAAATTAAAATCCTGAAGGAAAGGCTAACCCTAAAAACTTCCCACCTCCCCCCTTCCTTTGACTGCGCAGGTATTTTTAAATTCCTTTTTTATTTTTTTTAATTTATTAAAGACTTGCAAATATATTGTTGTTTTTGGAAACCGATATATATATAGTATATAAATGTAAAATTTCAGTTTGCGAGTATATATATAAAATCACACTTGATTAATTTGTTTTTAATCTTCATAATTCATTTAATAATTTAATTTATGATTTTTTTTTAGGTCCGCAAGATCGGGGGAGGTGGTTTTGGTGAAATCTATGAAGGATTGGATTTAATAACGAAAGAACAAGTCGCTCTTAAGGTCGAATCAGCTAGACAACCAAAACAAGTACTGAAAATGGAAGTGGCGGTCCTTAAGAAATTACAAGGTACGTTTATTTTATATTTAAAATAGAACAATAATTTGACTGTAGGTTTATTCATCATTATATTATTTGATGGAACAGCGACATAACTCAAACTTTTTTTTAGTTAATTTAATTAAAATGTACATGTCGGTTCTTATCACTATGGTTTGGTTCCATTCGTTTCGGTTATAGTTCAGTTCTCTTAGGTTCTATTCGTATTCCTTTAGAAATTGTGTCCAACCTGAAGTACATGTACCCCCTGGGGCACGTAGTTCTTCGTTTTTTTTTTAAGACTCTTCGGCATCTGAGGGCATATAGACTTTTAAACGATTCACAATATATTTATTAACGATACAAATTATCCAAAAATATTTATTTACTGATTTTAAATAAATTTTTAACGGACTGCCTAGGATCCGAACCCACACCCCTTGGATTTTAAGGCTATCAATATTGACAATGTCAATATATTTAACCTCAGGGTATGCGCGTAAGTCAAAATGGTTAGGAACCACTACATCAGAAAATAAAATTATTTTTGCATTTCCACAATTTTTGGTAATTTAATTCATTTCTTTCTTTGCCTGGTCTTTTTTATCTTTATTTTTAATTATAAGCACACAATATTTATTTTCAATATTTTAATTTACAGGTCGAGAACACGTTTGCCGTTTTATAGGCTGTGGCCGAAATGATCGTTTTAATTATGTCGTGATGCAACTTCAAGGTCGTAATTTAGCAGAATTAAGAAGGGCTCAACCCCGAGGCGCTTTTTCCCTTGGCACTACTCTACGCCTCGGACTTCAAATCCTTAGAGCTATTGATAGCATTCATGCCGTAGGCTTTTTACACCGAGATATAAAACCGGTATATATATATATTTTTTTTTTAATACCTTAATTCCACACTTGAATTGTATCTTAACCATAACCATACACAATGAATCTATTTTTAAACACACAATAATAAGCTCTCCCTAGCAAAATTTAATGTTTGGAGAGAAATAGAATCATTGAGAGAAAAATTTGAGGCAGGAACCTTCCAACTAACATAACAAGTTGCAAATTCTACATAAAACATTTTAACTTAAACTTAAAATTCTTTGCTTGCATTTTGTTTATTCTAACTTTATAATCTTCAAAAATTAACGCTTTAAAAATTACTTCTCACTTTGTACCTTCATTATTATATTCTCCCTTATGAGGGCCATAAACCCATCATCATTTATTGATATAATTTCACATTAATAATAGCCAAGTTTGCAGACAGGTCAAGGTTAATGAGGCCCAGAAGGGCAAAATGCAGTAAAAAGATTAAAAATCACTATAAGCTTAAATTTTTTCAACATTTAATATTTTATTTAAAATTATAAATAATAAAAAATTTAACAGAAAATATATCCTTCAGAATAAAAAATATAAAATTTATTTAATTTAAAAATAACTTTATATAAGACACAGTAATTAAAAAACTTTCAATTTAATCAACTTGGAAAAATCGGCTAAATTATTTAATTATCAAAATTTTACTGACATAAGATATAACTCAGCATAATGATTATAATCTTAATAAGCGATTTATATGATTCATTCAGTGAAAGTTTAAGAGTAATTTCTAAGTTGAATAAACATCACATTAAAGAAGTAAATTAAATCTACAATTAATTAATTAATTTCAAATTTATTTATTTTATTGAATAAATAATATATATATATATAATTTTTATTTCATTAAATAAAATTTTAACTTGAAATTTCTTTACTAAAACTTCTATATAGGTTTATTATTTATACTATTTATAAGACAAGCTAATTTAATATTTCCATAAGTAAATTTTTAAATTTCACTCTATTTTTAAATGGAAACTATAGAATTTTGACATATGTCATCTGCTTTTATTGGCATTAGTTGTCTTGGAGCGTTACGTGAAGAAACACGGATTTCAAGTATAATGAAGATTATGCAGAGATAAACTAATTTCTTTAATTTTTTTTCTCTTACCTCTATATTTTTCCTTTGGAATGGTAGTTTAGATAGTTATGTTTAACAAGTAATTGAACCTACCCTCATATTTTTTGGCGCATGCGCAGACTGAAATAAATGTATTCTTTGCACTGCGCTTGCGTCTTACTGCATTATGGATAGTTCAATTACTTATAGAAACAGTTATAAAAAACAAGATAAGAGATTACTTCACATATATATAAAAAAGTTAAAAAATTAATTAGATACATATATGGACATTACAAAATCCGGTCATTTAAGAATTAAGAACCAAATAGAAAAATATAATGCGGAATTTGTGTTAAGTTCTAATGTAACACTATATAAATAGGATAAGATAAGTCTTGAAAATTCTAAATTTTAAAGAAAATAATTTCTCTTTTTTTAAGAGTAATTTTTCAATTGGCCGGTTACCACAAAATAACCGAAAAGTTTACATGCTTGATTTTGGCCTTGCACGTCAATATACTACCGCCACGGGAGAAGTTCGTCCTCCAAGAGCAGCTGCAGGATTTCGCGGCACCGTAAGATACGCCAGTGTAAATGCTCATAAGAATAAGGTAAAAATAAATTTTAAGAGCTTTTTCAATTCGGTACTTAACATTACAAATCAATTTAAAAACATGAGAGTTGAAAGCCTTAGAATATGGGGGACCTGGAAATATTAATTCAAGACTCCCCATTCGGGTGTATTACTTCTAGAATTTTCTTCTCAAAATTCTCACACGGATGTTGGTAAACCTGCATTACTGAATAAAGTACTCCAAATTAATATTCATTATTTTCAAGTATTCTCAGAACTTTTCTAAAACCTGCTGTACAGGCACTGGAATTTTGGATACATTTCATAACAAGTGATTGATAATACTGGTTGTTAAAAAGTAGACATATTTCCAGTACTACTGGTTAATTGAAAAATTTAAATACCTCAATACAATATTGAGTATTTCAAGTGCTTTAAGAAAGTACTGATACTGTACTGGAAGAAAAAAATATGTTTTTTACTGTATACTGTATTTTTTAATAATAATAAATTTTATTTTATTAAAAAAATAATTAAATGTCTGTATTCATAAATACCTATATTTAAATTATTGATTACTAAACTATTTATTTTTATTCTATCAGGACAAAAATAATAAAAAGCTTATTCTTAAAATAATTTATTTATTCAACAAACTATTTTCATACATGTCAGACTCATCTTTTTACAAATATAAACTTTTATTTTTTTTTTTAATGCACTTTATTTTTAACATAACAAATGATATTTGAATATTTTACTTAGTGCAATAAGTTTAAGAATAATTAACAATATATAAAATTTATCCGATTTATAAAAATATAAATATAATTAAACCAAATTATTTTTATCGTCTATAATTTATCAGACAAAAATAAATAGGTGTGGCCATAACAAATCCACCTTTACTTACTCCATTAGTTTAATGTCTAGAAACATTATCGCAAAAAAATTAAAAGTGATATTACATTTTTTTTTTAGGAAATGGGTCGCCATGACGACTTATGGTCTCTTTTTTATATGTTGGTTGAATTTGTGAATGGTCAACTTCCCTGGCGGAAAATGAAAGACAAAGAACAAGTTGGTTTGATGAAGGAACGGTATGATCATCGATTGTTACTTAAACATCTTCCTAGTGATTTAAAACAATTTTTGGAGCACATTCAAGGTCTTGAATATAAAGATCGTCCAGATTATGCGGTAAGAATAATTAAATTTTAATTTTTTTCTCATAAGGAATATATCAAAAAATTTTAAATTTATTCCACCAATAATAAAATTTAATTAAACAAGTTAATTTTATTTTAGATGCTAATTGGATTATTTGAGCGCTGTATGAAAAGACGAGGAGTTAAAGAATCTGATCCTTACGATTGGGAAAAGACACCGACAGCTCCTTTGAATGTTCCAATATCAACTCAATTGCCTTTATTAACAGGAAATCAAATTGCACAAGGAAGTGGAAGTGCTCAAGCCATGCCACCTCCTTCTACGCTTGCAGATCAAACTGCCACTCGAGTGGATAATATGGCAGTGGATAATAATCAAGAAAATATTGAGCCTGATAATCGAAGGGAACTTGAAGTAAATAAAATTAACATTCATATCTTAACCAGAAGCCCTTTAAAGAAAAGTACTTTCAAAAACCCACCTAGGGTTACTACTCCCCATAATCCCTACCGACTCCCTATATACTTTTTTCTTTCTTTTTTAATTTTAATAAAAAAAAAGTATCTTTGAAGAGAGCGAGCTGGAAATTAATTGTTGAAACCAAAAACAATTATTCCACCTCTGGTACGGGTATTATCACTTTCTTTTTAGGTCTGTATTTAACATAAAATTGTACCATATAATTAAGCATATGCGAATATATAGGTATTTATTTTTTCTCAGATTATAATTTTTTGATATAGAATTTTATTTTTATTATTATTATTATTATTATTATATATATATTTTCAAATGGTTAATTATATACCGCTGTTGCCAGTATTTCATAAAAGTACTGAGAATACTCTGTACCGAGTATCAAATTTTTTTTTATTTGCAATACTAAGTATCAGTACTTTCGATACTTGAAATACTCCGTATTGCATTGGAAGTACTTTGTTACTTTTTCAAGTAAGCACTATTGCTAAAAGTACTTTCAAGTATCCACTATTACTAAAAGTACTTTTTTAGTAAGCACTACCAATAGGAAAACTTGATAAAGTACTGAAAACAAATTTCCACTACTGAGCATCGCAGCTCTAATTATATATAATATTTTATATAGAAGAAACTAAGGATGGGTCAAAACGTTTTACGAAATTTATGGAAAATAATTATTTTTTATTTAATATTTTATATCATTAATGAGATAAAGGATTGGAATAAATTTATTTTTTTCATTTTTCATATGAGATAAAGGATTGGAATAAATTTATTTTTTTCATTTTTCATAATATTTATTTATTGGAACTTTCACAGTTGTTATCCATACCAAAATCATTGTTTATTTTTATTCTCTCTCTTCAAATTTTATGGAATGTTAACTACCCTTGTGTCTGTCATCAGTTAATTTCTTTTGTTTCAACATTTTATAAATATGATCCATTACATAAGACATTCTATTTTTCACATTTGCAGGCTCAACTTGAGTTTGAGAGCTCCTGCCGCAGAAGAAGGCAGGAAACAGCCACCCGAGAAAGACTTGTCGTTGATAATAACTGCAATGCCACCATTCCAGGTATTAAACTATTTCTATTCTTCTATCCAAATTATAAATTTAACAACATTATTAACCAAAAAGTTAAAATATTGTTTAAATACCCCATTACCCTTCACCCTCCCATTTTTATTAGTAATTATGACATTCTTTCATTGTGATTATTTTAGGATCACCTAAAAAGGCGAATCAGCGTCGAGCTGTGTCGATGGCTGGATTAGAGCCAGGAATTACAACTCCTGGTCAAATTGATAATGATGGTGATCATGTAATGGCAAGTGCCAGATCTATTCATTCTGAAAAACGGAGATCTGCAAACAGTGTAAGTATAATTTTTTTAAACTTTAAATTTTAAATGTTTATACATTTCTTTTTATATTGATACAAAAAATACTAATAAATTTATGGTTACAAATTTATGGTTAAATCCTTTTTAATTCATTTGATATTTCTATAATGCAAAAATGATGAAAATTTTTTTTTAATACGTCTGTCTCCTTTAATTATAATTCTCGGTTAATTTTTTTTAAGTTGGACACTAGAAATAACTTCTAAATTATTTTGTATGATTTCACTTTTTAAAAACAGCTGGAAAAATTTTTGCGAATGATTCCACATGAAATGAACTAATTAGTCACACGAGACACCAGTTAATAATGTATTTTTAGTTAAAGTTTTCTCTTTTAACACATATACTAAATAAAATGTAACTGGTTATATTATGAAATCTGAAATTAGTTTTGTGAAATTTTATAAATAAAATGTTTAATTAACCTAGAACTGTTTATCAAGTGACCATTTGGCTTATTTCAAATGGAATCACTCAGGGAAACTATTTTTTATTCACAATAATATTTAGTGATTAAATCAATTTAAATTTATATTATTTTTTTAGTTTTTAATTCAAATTCACTATTTCATAATAAATTATTTTTTAGAACGTCGAGAAGGCAATTTCTTCATCTGGAGGTGGCGGCGGAGGAGGAAGTTCTTCGCCAGTTGCTGTTCCTCCTGGAAGTATTACTGGTGGCCAACCAGATCGTGATAATCAAAGAGGCCAAGGAGATCGAGTTTCCTCCAGGTACAATTTTAATCTAAGTTTTTTATTTGATTACTGATGGATTAATTATTATAACCGAGAACATTTTTTTTTAACAGGAAGCCCCAATCGCCTGCAGCAACCCTGGGTAGATTACGGGTGGTGACAGCACCTCCCACCTGTGTCCATGAACTCCAAGGAATCCAGGATTCTGCCAACCACGAACCTCCTAGTCCTAGAATGACTGAAGCAGAAGGCAGCATTTATGAACAAAACCGATCCGGTATGTTTTCCAATCTTTCTGCAAAAGAAAGTCAATTAAAAATTATTTTCATAAATTAATATTTTACTAAATAAAAGAATGAAAGATTTTTGCTAAGAACAAAAGTTTTTCTTATGATAAAAAGATGAAATAGAAATATTGTCGATCGGAGTCCGAGATTTTTGATCCGACTGGTTTGACTATCAACACCAACTATTATAGAAGTTGTTTGGACTTTGATGATTGGGTCGATCTAAAAACCCAACCCAATCAAAACCTTGATATATCTAATTCGTTTTTCACCCAAATTAAAGTTTGTCATTATTATGGTTAAAATATAAAAAATAAAAAAAAAAAAAATTATTTTTATTGAATATTCTTATTTATTAAAAAAACGTTTACAACAATACAGGTATCTTTTTCTGAGATAAAAATATTTATTTATTTTAATCGTTGAGTTAAAACCAGAAAAAATTTTAATAAATCTCATAGAATATATTATAATAAAAATTTAATATTAAATAAAATATTCTCATAAAATTGAAATGTTTAATACAAAAATTATATTGATTTATAATTTATCAATATTTTTTTTAGTGATTCTTGGGTCCAGTCCTCCAAATACCGATCTTCAGCAACCTAGGGAACCTCTCAAAGAACAAAGATCTCGAGTGCGAAGATTGCATTCAACATCCCGCGCCAACAGGTATCATCTAACTTTTATTTGGTTGAAAGTTTATTTAAAAACTTTTTTATTTGGGGAAGGAGGTAGATTCAAAATATGAAATACAGGTAACCCATTTGAAAAGTGAGGAAAAATCCATTCTCTAACACAGCTGGTTCAATACTTTATAAAAGCACTACATCTATTGAATATATTTTTCTTACTTTCCATATTAAGTATCACTATCCAAAAGTAATTGAAATACTCTAGTGTACTGGAAATATATTTTTAATTACTTTTTTGAATAATCATTAGTACTAAAAATACTATTTTAGTAACCAAAACCAATCAATACCAATCCTTTAAGAAAGTACTGGGAATACCTGTACCTGTACCTCATCATTTCCTTAATGGGAAAATATATTATTCTATTCATAATTTTTTGAACACTTACAACCTAAGTGTTCTTCCATATATATAAAACTAGTTTAAGTAAAGTATTGGAAATAATTATTTTAGTACTAAATACAGCACTTCTGCTCTAATACTAATGGCAATTTCTGTTCGAGACACAAAAACTCCTATAGTACGACATTCCTATAACAAGTCTTTGTAATTTGGTAATCAGTTAAACATCTAGAAGTATAAGTTGATCCTACTCCACATAGTTATTTTCACAACTAATAGAATAGAAACTATTTTTGAAATAATTAATTTTTCAGGATCCGTGGCGACACGTCGATTACACAATTTGCGGTTTGTGATGATGATAACGTGTCAGCATTACAACAAGTGACACGTGGAGGTGCTGGCGGTGGTTTGACACTCGCCAGCCAATGGAAAAGTCAATTCGATGATAGTGAACAGGAAACTACAGATAATGAATGGCGGATCCAGGGAGGAGGAGCTGGAGGCAGTGGAGCTGCGCACCCTGCAAGTCCAGATCATCGCTATTCTCATGTATTCAAAAAACTATTCCCCTCATCATTTCCTTAATGGGAAAATATATTATTCTATTCATAATTTTTTGAACACTTACAACCTAAGTGTTCTTCCATATATATATATGAGAGATAGTCAAAAAAATACTCATTTTTATTAAAATAAATATGTCTATTTTGCTTTGACTGACTCTACTTAACAATAATGATGAACTCTTTGGAAATTGTGCAAAAAATTATGAAGAGAGCATGATATTTTAAAACTAATTAATTAAAACTTGAGCTTTATTACTAATCAATTTCTTATCTTAAAAATAACTTTAAAAATTTAAGGAAATTGAGGCTGTGGTTTTTTTTGTTTATTAAGGGGATGAAATATAAAAAAACAGCAGCTTTTTTTTAAAAACGATGTATATATATTTCATATAAACTTGTGTCAAAAGAAATTCACTCTTTTAATGACTTAATGAGCCACTGATTATATAAATAGATGGTCGGGAGTGTGGAAGCACCGGACTTGAACCGAGATCTTTGTAAAGACCATGCTCATTGTTAATACTAACTAGACATGGTCGCTTTTCTGGATCTCGTCGAAAGAGGAAGACCCTGGTTTACTCAAGGAGGCGCCATATGCTCTTTCAGCACAATTTCAAAATATCTTACGTAAAAAGGCTGTTGTTATTTATTTGATCCAATTAATAAATATAATTTGGACACTTAAAATTTCAAAAATATTCTAAAGTTCTATCCTATAGAATTCATTTTCAAGATAGTTTTAAAAATACCTTTTTATTTTGGCTTAAAGTGAATCTTTGAAATTATAAGTGCCGAAATATTTATTTTTTCTTCATTAAAAAAAAAAAATGATTTTGAGCTCTTTTTCTTGACGCTTTAAGAATATATAAATCCCATTTAATTTTTTTTTTACACTTTTATAATTTTTTCTTCATTAAAAAATATTTCGTTAAGCTACTAAAACCGAGTTGATACGTAGATTTTCTTACCTAACTGAAAATTGTCAAATAATTGGGTTTTCTTATGTAATAGAATCTATGCATGTATCAACTCTGCTTAAGAGTAAAAAAAATTTGATTTATTTTCATATGAGCTCTCTCTTTTATTTCTAATTAATAAAATATAATTTTTTATTCATTCTTATTTTTCTCATTCATTTATTTGTTATTTTTTTTTTTAATTTAGTTTCCACCCTCCGAAGCAATTTTACCTTCACACATACCTGATGAACAACCTGTACAAGATTCAGAAGCCAAAGAACGAAACCAAGAGCATGTGAGTTGATTTTTTCATTACTTCATCCCTCATTTCATTCATAAATAAAATCATATATCATAATAATTTTTTTTTCTTTTCAATCTAAAAAAAATAACCTTATGATTTTAGATGAATGGACTGATATAAAAAATTTAAAAAAGAACGAAAATAATAAATGAAAGATTTTAAAAATTTATAAAATTTTATTCTCTTTGTTCATAATGAATTTAATACTGCCGATACTGATAACGATTCATACTTAGGATTCGCTATTAAAAATAATTTTTTTGAATCGCTAATAACTGTTCTTTTTTTCATGCTTTTATATATGGTTTAAAAGAATAGACATTGTTAATTTTTTGGCTATAGAGAGGCTTTAAAGAGCATATTCTCCCCAAAATTAAATTTATTTCATTAAAATCGATTAAGGCTTTCAACTAGTACCCACTCTCCAAGTCGGAAGTACATGAAAGTGAACATGTGTTCATGTGCACCGACCTAAATCGGGAGGCCGAGAGAGAGATCTATTTCTAATAATTGCTTGCATAGGAACAAAAAAATTTAAAAAATCTTATAAATTTCATATCTAAAAAAAATAACTTTTATTTTTCGTTCTTTTTTTAGGCAATAGTTTGAGTGTCTAAGAGAAAAAGTAGATTTATTTCTTCGCTGATCCTTTATAATCAAACATTTATAAGATTTTCTTCAATCTTCTCATTTAAACTAGAATAAAAATTCTAGTTTTTGAGAAAGGAAATAACATAATTTATTTCCCAAAATTTAGTCATCATTAAATTGAAGATATTCTAAAAAATTTAATCCCTTCTATATGAATAAATTTATATTCAATTACACTTTATTTTCCATTTTTGCATTAATTTTCCAATTCATAACATCATTCATAATATAACCCTTGGCAAAGCCGCACATTTGCCCCTCTTGGTCTTAGATGGTTGCACCAGGTCGACTCTCTAAAATCAGCGAGGATTCCAATAGGACTCTACCCAGTTCGAACAACAACAATAACCAGTTACAGCGTCCCCAGCAGCCGACATCTGTTCCGGCTCCAAGTGCAGCGACAGCGACTGCTGTAGCCACCATGAACTCAGCTCCTGAGGCCAACAAAGCATTCTTCACTGCAAGCGATCGGCCCAAAAAACTTCGCTGTCTCAACATAGCAGGAATTGAGAGCTTTGAAGAACTTCATGATAGACTTCCCCGAGCATGGAGTCTACCTGAGCTCTGTCCACATATCAGGCAAGAACATATCATCTTATCTCTTAATCCAAAAATATTGAAATTTGATAGATTAAGGACCGGACATTTTTCATGTATAATTAACTAATTAACTATGCTTGAAAAAAATCGATCCTTAGCCTACTAATAGCACCCATCACCATCACTTGTATCCTTTTTTTGACTTAATAAATCAATGGAAAAATTAATAAAAAATTTACAACTTGTTATCTCTTTCTAGATTTAAGATAAATAAATTGTATGATGATTTTTTGTTCATAACTTTTTACTTTTTTTGGTCTATTTCAGAGAAAACTTGACACCCCCACTTCTTCAACAAGCCACTTTCGACGATCTCATTTATGAACTGGATGTAATGTTTAATGTAGCTACAAGACGGGACAATTCACAACAAAAACCAAAGCAGCAACGCCGTCTTAGTATTGGAGTAAGAATTTTTAAAATCTACAATTTATTTTTATTAGTACAGTGTACTAAAATACTATGTATTTTGTATATTTCATTACTTAATTACTTTTAAAAACAATTTGAAAATTATTTATAGCAACTTTCAAGTATCAAATCATTAAAAAAAAAATTTCACTAAAAATATTTAGAACACCAAAATAATTAGTAGGGTTTGATGGATGGATTCAATTTTATGGACGGATTTCCCTTCCCAAAGGCACTTAGGCCATCACAAATTGGGCCTAGTAAAAGGGTTTAATAAATATTCATAATTTCGTTAAAAATATTCACGAGTTGGACAAAAGGCAGAATGTTTAGTTATTTTATTTGTATTCTATTAAGAAATTCCAATTTAGTAACATTGTATTGTCATTTTATATGAAATTGTTAAAATTAAATTTCCCTTAGTTTTTGCTTGAATTTGGAATTAAACAAATTCAAAAATTAAATATTGGTATAAATATTTAAAAAAAAATTTTTTATTAAAAAGACCGAACCGAATTAAACAAAATCCCTCTTATGGCTCGGGTCGGATTTTTTATATAAAAATTTCACTGATACTAAAGAATATTTTTATTTAATTAATTTGGTACTAATTTTTTCTTATATCTTTTAAATATCCTTATACACAATAAACAATATATATTCAAATTAATTACTAATTATCTTTGGATTGTGAGCCAAGTTTTTTTCCAAATAAATGAAAATTCCAAAATTACGGACTTTTTATTAAAAACGACAAGGATAAATGACATATCTATTTATATTTATATATATATATATACATATATGTGAATAAATCCTCAATTGACTGAAGATGGCTAAATAAAGTTTGACCGAAACGTTTCTAAATTGGGAATTTATTTGACAAAAATATCTGGCTGGACCCTCAAAATCCAATTATAATTACTATTTTACAGACACAAACTCTTGTATTAAAAATTACTAATTTTATTTTTTACGATACTCAATTAACAATAGCTTATTACTAAATAAAAATTAATCCAAAGAATCTTAGAAGAAATATTGAGATTTTCTTATCAATAAATTTAAAATATATATATATATATATATATATATATTTCCTAATACTATTTATATTTGAGCTATCATAAACTTGGGTCACTTTTTGATGATTTTTTCTTACTCTATAACTGTAGAAGGGAAAAATATCCCCCGCTATCTACTCTACATATGTTCCTACTAAGCCTTCAACCAATTACAAAAACAACCTGGTGTAAGAATGGGGGAAAACAGTCTAGCCATCCTTCCTTACTTCTCTTTTCATCAAATATTGACGCAATTATTATTATTTATTATTTTACTGTTGACAATTTACTATTATAATGAAACTTTATAAGTCTTTCGTATGACATACAAACCAAATGGAAACCATTTCGGTGATGTCCAAGTTTTGACAATTCCAATTAGTTTCCAAATGGTTTGCATACCATTGGGAAAGAATCTAATATGTTTGTACTTAAGAATGTAGCTATATCAACAAGTAAATAGCATGAGACAATATCCTAATTATTATTACCTCTCTTTTTTTTTGTAGAATACTATAAAATTAAATACATTTCCCGAATGTATGAAAACTTCACCCCCTGTTTCTACAAAACTACCTGAACAATCTGGAGTGACTATGGAAGCTGTAGTCACCACACATACACATATGGCAGATACTATGGAGGATATTATGAGCATGAATGCGTTCAATGCTGTGTTACCTGTCACATATCCCGCCCCAAATGAAAATCCGTCAGAAGTTGCTGCTCCAGCTGATAACGACGAAGTATCGATGGAGCCAGTCGCCGGCCGACTTGAAATTCGCGTCCTCGATAGAAATCATGGCAGTGCCATCGTTCATACTCTTAATAATCCTAAGGTACTTGAAATATTATATGCATCTCATAGTATGACTCTATACTCAGGTAAATTTGGATTATTTTTGATTAAATTATTTCTCCAAATCAGGTAAACCCCGGTTTACGTGTGTTCGCTTTAATGCGATTGATTTTTTTTTTGCTTACAATTTTATTATATCTTGTCATTTATTCATTAAAAAAATATGATTTATTTTAATTAATCCTCTCCCATTTTTCATGATTTTATCTTTTTTTTTTTTAAAGTAATGCACCTTATTTTTAATTTTCATGTTTTGGAATCAGTTCTTCATTCATTCACTCAGATTTTCAATCATATAATTATTTGTGAGATCCTTCATAAATAATATATTTTTCTCAATTTAATAGGAATTATACTTTCGTGTTGGGTTTCAACCATTGTTCATGCGCAACACATGAATTCAAATGCTCAAAACAAAGTTCACATGGACATGTTTGAAATTTGTTTTCGAGCCAGTTCGAAAGAAACTAATATAAAAACAAACGGGTAACAGCCAAAAGAATAATGAATGAAAAAGTCAACTGGTTGAAAATTTTGTTTTGACTCTTTCATATTATTGAATATTGAAAATAAAAATTGGCACAGTTTCATGTTAATAGTGCAATATACAATCACCAAACTATTTGAACATTCATTAAACTACCGGTTACTTTTCAAATCGCATATATATTGAAAAATAAATCTTTAATTTAAAATACATGAATCTCTCACAGGTATGATCATTTAATTCATTTCATGTGAAATTACTCTTCTCCATTTCTTTTTTTTTTTTCTTTTCTTAATATCTACTCTTCTTTACTCTTCTCTTTTTAATTTTTCTGAGTTTGCTTTTTCTAGCTTGCCAGTTCTAGTCCTATAAGTCCCGGCATCGCGCATGAAGATGCCTCCGTTTATTTTGATGCAGCCGATGAGACGCACAACAACGACGACTCAAATCCCGACAAGGTAAAAAAGTTCCATCTTTTATTATAAATATTCAATTTCTCTATTTTTAGTGGTATTTTATTAAAGTAGAAAATATTAATATTAATAAATTTTTTTAACCTTTATCAACTAGAATTTTAATATTATTTCCTACTTTATCCTTTTAATATCTAGAATTTATATACCCTATTATAAATTTATATTTATTTCATATTTTTCTTTGCTCTCTCTAAGGAGAACCTCTACTCTTTAGAATCTATTGCCATTTCAATTAACTTTTTTCCAACAAACCTTAAAGTCTTCACTCTATCGTATTAGTGGCCGGCTAATTAGGGGATTTGGTAGTTGATATCCGTAGAGTTATATGCTCATTGTTTTCTTCATCTAATAAAATAAATTAACAATTTTTTGTTTAATTTTTCAAGAAACAATTTTGATAGATACTTGTAAAATAAAATTTTGTTTATATCTGTCAGCAACCATCAAGGCATAGTGCAAGTACTGGAAGCGGAGGTGGGGGCGGAGCAGGAGGCTGTGATAGTGGAGCAGGAGCACCTCGACCCACGGGTGTTGGTGCGTCAACCACCACAAAATCAAGCAAAATTCCAGTGTTAGTGGCAGCCCCGAAACGGATATCATCTCCTGCAACTAGTGCTGCTGCTACTGCTAGCGGACAAACACATTCACTAAACCTCGGTCACCGATCCAGCATGAGTGTACTCAGCGACGATCAACCGTAAGTTCCATCGTCTCACCCTTAAAAAAACAGTTTTTTTCCGAAATTTTCCTTTATGATTAAAACACTTTTTGAAATTTCAAGCACTTTGATAATCGGGATCAATCCTATTAAGGATGTAATAAAAAATTTATTTTATAATAAAATAACAACTTTTTTTTCCCACTTTTGTGCAATAAGGTTATTATTAAATTATGTGAGGAGATTTTTGTGTTAGTATAATAATAAGAAATTAACAGGATTATTGATTATGGCAATTTATATAAAATATAATAGAGAATGATAGCCAAAATAATATTTCATTTATTTTGCAAATATTAATTATTTAAGTCCTTTTTGAGAACAATTTTATACTGTTTGATAATAAATAATGTTTTTTTTTTTTTTATCTTAGAATTTCATTTAAATTAATTTATATATATTTCTTTTATTATTTTTCAACATCTTGATACTCTTTATATATTCATTTATTATATTGTAGGTATATTATTATCAAATATATTTCATTGAAGATTGTTTTAATGTTGAAATTCAAAGGTAGTAATTAACAATAAATACTGAAATAAAACGAAAAATTGACATATTTTAAATGTTTATGAGAAATAGCCCAAATATTCAGAAACGCACTTTAACTTTGGAGAATTTTTATTATATTTATTAATTATATTGTTTTATATATATATATTTTGACTTAACATATGTATTGATTGTTTAATTGATCTTTAAATTAACCACTTTAGAAAAATTTTAATTTAAAATAATCTATATAAAAAAGCGAGAAGAGAAGAGAGAAAGAAAGAGAAATTTCTCCTAAGTCAAGACAGACAACGCCATCTGCGAGGCTTAATTTGGAGATCTTGAAGACCACTGCCTGCGCTCATCATTCTAATGAAAAATTATTTTGGCTATCCTTTCTTTTATTAAATTAAATTTTCTTTTTTTATTACAACCTTTTTTATTAAATTTAATTTCCTTATCTTGGAATTTTGATGAAAACTCATTCTATATTAACAATTATTTTATGCTTTAAATAATCATCAAATGATTTTTATTAAAAATAAATTGGATTAGTTTTTGGTTATACAATGTTTTCTTTTTCAAAAGCCGCTCGAATGAATGGCCCACAAATGTTTATTTTAATATAATAATAAAAGCATTATGTAACCGGAAAATCAATCTTTATTTTTAATAAGAAAAAAAAAGAAAGCCTCTACTATCAATAACAAACATCTAATGAATGATTCATCGGTGCTTGGCATCCTAATAAAATTTCAAAACTGCTCTTAATTTCCCCTCTTAATTTTTTTTTACTAAAATATATTAATTCATTTGAAAACTTCTCTCATACTCATGCTCTTTTTTCAGTACATTTTCTAACGCACTTTTATGTACATTCATAAAAAAAAAGGATGAAAAAATAGTGATGGGATTTAAACGCTAGAAAATTACTACCCATTTGGGAGAAGTGCATTATATTTCGGCGAATCATTTGTTAAAAATGTAAAATTAAAAGGAAAAATAGTAAAAGATATTCTAGAAAAGTGTAATTCCGGCCACCATAAAAATGTCTGTCTATATATAGCCTGTTGTCAAATTATTTGAATCCTTCCACTGAGGGAAAGGAATTTACTCCCTTCTCTCATTTTAACCTAAAGAGCAAATTAAATATTTCACTTTTTATTTTTTTAAATTTTACCTAACCGGTATCACTTTTTTCCATATCAGGGAGAGGAAGAACTTCAAACGAAGAAACTAGTAAAATAATAATTTGCATATTACTCTGTTTTAAGTAGATTTTTCTGTCATTAATATGACACCATCCAGAATTATCCATTAAAAAAAAAAATAATGCATATATAATCAATAAATGAAAAGGAAGGCAGATTGCAGAAAAAATACCTTGGATGCCAAAAACCAAACGGAGACGTTTCGGACAAAATTTATTAGTGTATCTTCACTCACTTATTAGCTATTACAAAGAGCCGTCTCTTTATTTCTTTGGCTTAAGTCCTTCCTTTCTCTGAGAGTATCTATTACTGTCATAATCATTCTGCTTTTTTTGTTATATTTTCTTAATATATAATAGGTTATTCGCACTGGGTTTCAAACAAATTTGAAATTATACTACTCATAAGCCTCAAACTAATATCCTTAAGTTTCAAATTGATTTGAAAGTTCTTTCAAGGCCAGTGTGAAAGGAGCTAAAACTTAAAGTTTATTAATGAAAATCGGTTTTATAGAACAAAAAACAAGTTTATATCGGTTCTTTACTTTTAAATAATTTTTATTTTTGACTGTTTTTTTTTTTTTTTTGATAAACAAGCTAATTATTTCTTTAGTCCACCCCACATCACTTTCAACCAGTTTGATTAACCGATTATTCTGATTTTAAATAAAATCCCTTGTCTTTATTATCTTTATCCTTATTATGATGGTTTCTTCCAGTTTCATAATCAACTTGAGCACTATTTTAAACTTTGGTCTATGATTGAAATTTGATTGGTGTGGATAGATCCCGTTAAGGTATATATATATATATTCTATCCCCCCGCAAAAGTAATTGGACAACCTGTATTTTTTGTTTCATATTAATGGATAATTAGAGAGCTATATTAAATCATCACATTTCATAATGTTTTGTCTATTATTGAATTTATTATTTTCGGTTTTCATGTAGCTCTCCTAATTATCCATTAACACGAAACAAAAGATACAGGTTGTCCAATTACATTTGTGGGGTATAGTATTTATATTGATTATAAAATTTTATAATTATACTACCAACTTTAATCATACTATCTGTTAAAAGCTGAGCTTCTTGAACGTTGGATATATCAGGTGGTCGGGTTTTAGTGCAAGTGGGTAGTACCGGAAAGGCTGGAAATCCTGAGTTCGACTATCGGGGAGCCTATTTGATAACATATATAAAGCGCACAATCTCTAAATAAAATTTTTCGAATATAAAATATATTAATTATTTATTTTGTGCGCAATTTCTTTTGGGGTATTATTTATTTTTTAATCTGCAATTTTTTTTTAATTTTAATATTATCTAGTAAATTTTACGGCCAATAAACTCCTTTGATTTAAAGTCACTAGTCCACTAAAGATGGAATAAAAATAATATTGAATTATAATTTTTTTATTTCGATGCTTTGATTAAATAGTCTTTCATTAAATTTGCTGACACCGATGAAACATGACAATATCCAAATTTTCAGAGGAATGAGTTATCGAAACATAATTATTTCAAGCATCTCTTCATTTAATAGATGGCTTTAATCACACTTCTTGCTATACACC
>JAAAKE020086068.1:0-22094 GCA_010014785.2 Anisolabis maritima | reverse complement strand
GTGTGTAGACTTACAAGGAGACTATGTAGAAAAATAAAAATAAATTTGAAGAAAAAATGTCTTGTATCTTTGTTAGGAAACTTTTCAGACCTCGTATATATATATAATTTTGCGAGAGCCATTTTTTAGACTCAGAGAACCTCAAAACGTATATTTTCGTTGAAAAGAATTTACCAACCATATATGATAAATCATCTTAATCTTCTGCGATAAGAATTTGGTCATCGGCGAAATATAATCCAAATTTCCATATTCTTTTTCTAGTCACTTTTGGGGTACTCTATCTATCTAAGTGGTTCTTAAATACACACACACACACACACACACAATCGCTCACATACACAGGTGGCCCTCAGACGATTTCGTCTATCTCCACCCGTCTTAAATACAGTCGGAGAGAGTTAATACTCTTGTCTAAGTCCTTTAGATAATTCCAATTTTCTCTGACAGTATGTTTCCTATTTTTATAAACCAATATAATTTAAATAATCGCTTCGGTCGGGAAGCGAACCACTGACCTTTGGAACGTGAATTGAGACCTCTACTCCAAGGAATAGAAGCTTTTTAACCGTTGCCCTTTCATTAAATTTTCTTATTTTCTTTTACGTGTTTTTCATAGAAATTCCCAACTCATTATCGATATAATAATAAAGTATTAAATGCTATAAGTGTTGAAGAATTTTGTTGGAAAAAACTTTTATTTATTAAATAAAAAAAAGTGAGAGAACGCTCCTCCTTTATGATGATAAAAATAACAAGTTTAATTAGGAAGGGTCGTAAAGGGAGCTTTGAAAAAAGAAAAAGGGATTACTTTACTAACTTCAAACATCTCTTCCCCCCCCTCTCTCTCTCCCTGTCTCATATTAACTTTAATTTTATATATACAATATAGACATTATCTACATTAAAAAAGGGTATGAATTATGTAAATATTTTTATTTATAAAAAAAATTGCGAAGAAAAAAAATTTATTTATTAAAAGAAACGAATCATCCTTGGATTATGGCACAAGACGCAGATCTCTATTGCAAAGGGCAGAAATGACGTCAATTCTATTAACACTTGATGCTTCTTATTTTTACTTTCCCTTACATATTATGAGCAATATGTGAGAAAGTATAAGGATCGTAAAAAATCGATGTCGAAATTTCAACGGGAGTGTGAGTCAATAAAAAAATGGACACGAGGGTTCTGTCTGTATGTGTGAGTAAGAACAAGATTTCTCAAACACGAAAAGAGGCTCGAGGCTAAAATTTTATATTTAGGCTAAATAAAAATACCCTCGTCGCTTGCACATCGAAGCTTTTGAATAAAATCGCCCAACGAGAACTAGTATTTTACTGATATACTTTTTTAGTTTTTTCGATTTTCTCAAAATTTGCTCTACAAATTTGATTCAAATTCATGTAATAAAACAATTATTTATTAGATGATATTTTTCTCTCTCAGTGAAAATTATCAAGCTTGTTTCCTTTCATCAACAATCTAGGATTCGTTTTAATATTTTGAAAAAAAATATATATATAATTGAATACAAATTAATTAATAATTGTTTTACTTTTGACTAAATTATAAAATATTTTAAAAATTGAATTAAAAGAATATATTTTTTCAATCCATCATTAACAACCCAAATTCGGTAAATTTGATTAAATAATTAAATTCATATGTATGAGTTTAAAACAAGTGTTAGATTGTTGCATTGATTACCTCTTCTCGAAATAGGCGAGAGGAAGGGGGTATCGCTCTTGGGTTGGTTATATTTCAAAGAGAGCCCAGGCAACCAATGAAAGCTTCATCTCTTTAGAGAACGCCTGCAACTTATGCAACCAATAGATGGACGAGTTTCTCTCTTGGTTGTCTAACTCTCAGGCATATTCTCCCGGGAGTCGGGAAGGCCCGCTGTGGAGGTACACTTGACAACAGGATACGCTTTATCGATATTAATTTAGTTTAAATAACTTAACGTTCGTGTATATAAAGTTGTCAGTGATGTAAACAATTTGAAAAAATTGGGGATTACGGGTATACTAAATTATTATTATAATTATATTCAATTATACCCCTTAAAAGTGACTCAGCATAGTTTAGTGAGTTGCTTTTAATGAAAGCGATATTTACTTATCAAATTAAGTATTCTAACAGTAAGTACTTTTAAAAGAATTCAGAATTATCCAAAAAAAATTCATTCAACAGAAAAATATGATTTCAAAAATGAAAAATTTTATAATTAGAATATTAGGATTTCTATTAATTATTATATTTTAAAAATATAATATATGCTCGAACGGATTCTACTCAATTTTTTCCCGCAATTTCACCAAATCTAATGAATCTCCCAGTGTCTTAAGCTTTTGAATACGGGTCTTAACTTACAATAGTTTTTAAGGAGACATCTATTTTATGATTTTCTTTTTTTAAAACAAATAAAATACCACTTTGAAAGAGTTCTCGTGGCTTTCATCCTCTTCTTTAAACAAAAAAAAGAGGAAGGTGTCTTCTTCTGTCTCAAAAATTGAATCCATATAATGATAAATAAACCCACATCAATTATTTAATTTTTTATTTAATAAATTAATAAATTAATTAAATTTTTTTCATTATCTATTCAAGGTTCACAAATTTCGAAAACGAAAAGAAAAAAATAAATAAGATAAATCGGTTAAGGGCTTAAGCCGTATGAATAGCATGAAGTGAGGATATTAACAAAATTTTGAAATTAAATCCATTTAGGGGAAAATAAAAAATGAAATCTACCAGAAATTTTACACTGCTTTGCTGCTCTTTTAATATAATCGGCTTAGATTAAAAATTAAAAAAAAAAAGTGTGGGGGAGAGAAAGAGGATTAATTCTATAATCGATTGTTTCTAAAAAAAAAAAAAAGGGTATTTATTTGGAGAGAAAATGTAAGAGGGAGGGATCCTCTCTTTGTTAATAGGCTTTTTGGTAGTTAATTACTTCTCATTAGATACCAATTGATATAAACAAATATGTCTGGATCATTGGACTGTAAATAAATATATCAAATGCCCTGTTCCTTGATGCAGGGCAGTGGTTCACTTCCCACCCTGAGCGACAAAAATTTATTCATATTAAGTTGGCTACCAATTAAGGCTTCAGTTCTCGAAAAAGACTAGTTATTTTTTGGCTAACTATTTTTTTTATTTATTATTTAGAAACTATACGTTTATTGTATTTTTTAAATCTATTTATATGTATATTGAAGAAAGTTCGTTACGAAAATTCAAAGGTCACTAAATGCTAGGGGTTTGTGATATAATTTTTTAGTATTTCTGCTAATTTCTCCTAATTTGGTTTTTCGTCTTCAGGGTCAAAATCACCAGTTCAAACTTTACGAACAGTTCTTTCAGCTTTCTCCATAAACAGTCTATGTCTTATTTGTTGTTTATGTGACGTTTTTGCCTTTGCGGTAATAAAAAACCATTAAGTGTTTAATATGGACTTTACTTTCTTGCATTTTCAAAAGGGCACAAAACTAACAAAAGTTGATTTATCTTAAGTCTCTTTGTTTCTAAAGATGCGTTGAAAGGTCACCTTTACGAACATGTACAGGTTTTGACAAGTTTCAGACATGTTCCAATGTATGATTTTAAATTAAGTATCTAAATTATTTTTTTCCAACATGAAAATGTTTTTATCTTTGATCCTTATATATTAATAATAAGTAACGGGCAAAACATTTTTTTATAATAATAAACAAGTAATACTTTAGCATATTAATAAAATATGAATTTCTTCGATGATACTTGTCTTAATTTTAATTAAAATATTCCCTATATTTTTGTTTTTCATAAATCACTTGAAAATAAAAAATAGTGCAGTCAAAAAGATGAAGCAAATAAATATATAAACAAACAAACAAAACAAAAAAAGAGTGATGGCCGGGAAGGAGGGGGGGGGGGGGGGCAATTCATCCCTGTCCAGAGTCGGAGTCAGGGCTTTTCATTTCGAAGATGGATCAGCGAAGCCAATCGCTTACCGATAGAATAAGAGCGTGGTTAATTTAAAAAAAAAAAAATGAATTTTAAATGAGATTATTAATCTCTTATTTATATTGAATTTTATTTACTAAGAAAAATGTGGTTTATTTGGGGAGTAAGCCTCCGAGGACATAGTCTTTCGATGTAAATGTTAATATTATTATTTTTGGTATTTGAGGCCATAGGCCTTTAAACAAATTAGATTATACATGATACTTGTTATCCAGGCATATTTATTTATACCATTTGGTTTAAATAAATTTTTCATCGGGCTGCCTGGGCGCTTGACTTGCAGGGCTATTGATATTGAGAATATCAATAGTTCTAACCGCTCTGTGGGCATAATAAATATTAAAATAAATAAAACATAGCCAGGTATGAACAGAGTACATACACATAAATCACAAATGTAATAAAAACAATAGGTACTCCATTTTAGAGCTGTGAAATTTTTAAAAAACTTCCCAATTCTGATCTGAAATTTAGCTCTTAGGCTATGTATCGATGACAATATAATGGAGTAAAAAAATTATTGTATTATTATGCTCTTACTATTGGCATCTTGGGCCATAAATGATACATATAAAGACACTGTTAATACCTTAAACCTCCCGGGGTTGAGGAACTATTCGCATCTAATAATTAAATAAATAATAATCAATTCGATTATTTCAAATAAAATTAGAATGGAAAAAATATTCTTTTATATATTGAAAATATATTTAAAAAAAAAAGCTATTTTAAAACATATGAAAAGAGTAAAACATTTTACAGTAAACTGTTAAATATTGATCAAAAAAAAAATAAAATAAAAGCGTGGGACGCCCATAGAGTTTTAGAAAATCATAATGGGAAATGAAATAAAACGCCCACGCTTGTCATAAATATTCAACAATATTATACAAAAAAATTGATTTTATATTTTATAAGTTTTATTTCGATAAATATAATATTTTGATTTTTCAGACAAAGTATATAAACATATATACTGGGGTTTCCCAAACTAGTAGAAAGCAAAAAAATTTAAAAAAATTACAAAAAATAATGCGGTGTCGGAAAATAGATTTCCCAAAATAACGTTTATTATTTATTTTTAGCCTACAAGCCTACAAGCAAAATATACATACAACTGAACTGAATGAATTTATTTTTATAAAATATATTATTTTATTTTATTTCGTTTTCTTAGTCTTAATATTTTTTTTGTCTTTTTCGGCATCTGAAGCCATTCAGACTCCGTCCTTATTTATTTAAATTAATTGGTTAATTAATTAATTAAGCCAATATAATTTAAATAAATTTTTGTCGCTCAGGAGGGGAGGCGAAACACCGACCTTTGGTGCGTAAAGCAATATCTTTAGCTCTACCCCAGGGCCTTAATATTTAAATTTGTAGTCATAAATATGAATGCTCATCTTGCTTTATTATATATATAATTATTTTTCTTTCCGCTTTTAAAGATATTACTTAAGTGGATCGCAAGAAATTTCTTTTCTAAGAGTGAGTCGTGGTCCATAAAAGTTTGGGAACCCCTGTCTTATACTATTAAAAAAACAAATTGATGGCGTTAGTCTCTTTATCGTTGATGATATCTAAATAAAAAAATTCCGCTTCTAGAAGTGATCCACGGGGAGAGGATCGCAGGATAAAAAAATTTCCAGAATTAACCGCCAAAGGCGGGGCCAGGACTCTTGATTTTTTTTTCTATTTTATTTTCTTATTTTTGGATCTTTCATTCAATGAAAAGAAATATTCGCATTGCAGAAGAGAGAGAGAGAGAGAGAGAGAGGGAGAGAGCGGAAAAAAAGAAATCTCTTTGTTATTTTATATCTTTAGGTAAAAATGTTGGATTCTATTATCTCTTTCTCTTTCGTATGCGAATTCAAAACAAGGCAATTTGAGATTGGCCAGTTTTTTTTTTTTTTTTTTTTTATCTGGAATACAAATGACATTTTGAGAAAGTTGTCAGACACACTCACACGAATGCTGCATCGTATGTGAGTGAAAGAAAAGTCGTCAAAAACTTGGAAGGAAAACCGTTTTGTTTGGCGGGCTAAAAGGGCGGTAACGATAAGGCCAAAGGGCTGATGGCTTTTTTTTGTTTTTTGTTGTTGTTGTTGTTGTTTTTGTTGTATGTATGAAAATACAGGAATAAGAATGTAAGAAAGGAGAGAAGAGGGAGGGATAAGACAAAAGTCAAATGGGCGTACAATAAAATATTATAATAATAAATAACATTGAAATAAATATACATGTACATTACAAAGAAACTCCGTTAAGAAAGGAGCAGTTGCATCTCGAAATGAAATGATTTCACAAATATAGCTATATCGTGTTTGATTGCGGGAAAGTAGGCAACCTAAATCCGAGGTTCTTAACTTT
This sequence comes from Anisolabis maritima, assembly GCA_010014785.2. Lineage (NCBI taxonomy): Eukaryota > Metazoa > Arthropoda > Insecta > Dermaptera > Anisolabididae > Anisolabis > Anisolabis maritima. The sequence continues at coordinate 15,710 of JAAAKE020086068.1, read as the reverse complement.
TTAATATTCGGGATCCTAAAATATAAAAATTATTCCTTTTCAGTGTTTATTTCTGAAACTTTTTTCATTCTCGACCCTCCCCCCCCCCCCCCATTCCTTTTTTTTAAATGTAGTGTAAATGAACATAAATTTCTCATGGAGGCCTTTATTAAAACTTCAACTAGCCGACTCCAACTTCATTCATCTCTGTTAGCAGTATTAAATCCTGTATTAGTTTTTACGAGCTCTGTGGCCCCTTAGTTTATAGTGGTTCATAATTAATACAGTATATATAAAACAAAGGAACAAGGAAGGTAATAGCGATTAGCAAAGGAGGTAGTTTTTTCATGTCTGTTAGCCTACGTCTTAATAAATGCAGATTATAATTAATAACGGTTTTTATTAACTTATATTCCTCCCTCAAAGACTCTTATTAGAGAATGAAGGGCAAGTGGCCCCCGAATATGTAAATTCGCTACTGAAAACATTTTGTGATTCCCATTTTTTTTAGTCTCAGGGAACCTCAAAACGTATATTTCTATAGAAATCTCAACATTTTAATTTTATTTTTTATAAATATATCACTTTAACAAAGGAGGAGATAGAGCCACCGAATGCGTGCCAAGCAGCTAGTAAAATAATATCGTAGATAGTCAATGACAAAAAAAAAATTAATAATTTATTCTTTTTCAAAAATATATGCAAATGCGAATAATATTTCCAAATTGAAATAGCAATGTATGTATTTTATCTCCATAATCTATTTTTTTTTTTTTTTATTTATGTATATTAATGGAGAACATAAATTTAATATTTCACTGAAATTTGATACGCATATCAAACCTATTTTTAATTAGAAAAATATTTTTATGATCTATCGATGAGGCATTTTGATACGCAATAAAGCTGAAATTAACGATTATAGTAATAATACTAATAATATATGCAATTATTAATTAATATTAAATACAATGATAATCTGTAATAATTATTTGTCGTCTTATTAGGAGAATTAGATATTGTTGTACGTTGATTTTTCAATTTAACTTTTAAATTGCCTAATTATAATTCTCTCAGGCTCTTTACTTCTACCAGCCTTTTTACTTTCTCTTACCTATATATGAGAAAGTATTGCGATCACAAAAATGTGATTTCAATCGAAATACACTTTTTGAGGTTCGCTAAGTCTAAATAAAATGAGTTTCGAAAAATGGTCTCTTTCTCTCTGTGGTGGGTGTGGACAGGAAAACGTACGAGAAACAGCTAATTTTACATTAAAATACAGGAACTGAGAAACGCCCGCGCTATGTAGATCCGCGTTGTCCGATGTCGATTTACACTTGTTTAAATTGAATAAGTTCATCATAAAAATTTAGAGTAATAAACAAGTCTTATACAAGGAGTTATAAGTGTGCTATTTAGTACTTTTATTTGCTTATTTTTAAACATTAAACTTATGTATATCTAATAATTAGACCGGAGTTTCGTGCAGTAACAAGACAGAAAGTGAAGAAATAGAAGAGCAGAAAAATTTTTTTGAGAAAGTTGAGCCGTTTTTAATCTACCATCAACATCATTTATTTATGCATATATTTCGAGTTGCAAAACGCCGCAGTTAATAATTTTATGGCGGTAATGGTAAGGTATGAGTCATACCGTGTCTAATCACATGTGAAAAACATCTTTGGCATTAGATGCCAATCCAATATTTATACAATATTTTATATATAGACGATATCCACCGCCAAAATTATTATCTGCACTAATGATAGGCAACCTTAACCAGCTTTATATGCATAAATAAATGATGAAGAAAAAATGAAAATTATGTTATAAATAGAATTTTTAAACAAACCTAAGCACCTCTTAGTTTATGTAGTCTATTTTTTTAGTCGTTTGGTGTTTATGTTTTTATTTTTTATTTATTCTCTCTTTAGCTATACGATATTTTTTTTTTTTTTTTATAAAAAATTATTTATAATACTTTATTATATAATTTTCTCAAAAAAAAATTTTTTCTGCACTTCTATTTCTTTACTTTATTATTGCACGAAAATCCTGTAATAACAAAACACGCATTGTTCGAAACCGCGCTATTTAAAGTTTATTAAAATTCCAAGTTTTATAAATTTAATAATACAGTGACATGATCTCATGAGGGTTAAGTAGAGGGATGAGATAAAAGAGGCGAAATATTTAAAAAAAGAGGGGGGGTTCGTGTTTTGTTTAGGGGGAGGAGGGAGTTCTGACCAAACCCACGCCACTTTGGAAGGATTCAATTTAAACTTGTTTTTGACATGTAAAAAGAATACAGAGACCAAACAATTTGATGGCGGTCGGAGGAATGATAAGGGTTAGTACATTTCAAAGATCATCTAATAAATAATTATTTTACGAATTTTAATCAAAATAATTAGAACGAATTTTGAGATAATCGAAAAAACTAAAAAAAAGTACAATTGAAAAGTACTAGTACGCATTGCCTAATTTTATTGAAAAGATGCAAGCGACGAGGGTACCTAGCTTAAATATAAAATTCGAGCCTCAGTGTTAGTGATTGGCATGTCGTCCTGCGCGACAAGAATTTATTTTATATTGGCTACCAATTAATATAAATAATTAAGGTCGCAGTCTAAATGTCCTCCGATACCGAAAAAAGACAAAAAATTTTTTTTTAAATATAATATTCTTAAGGAATTTGTCACAAAAAACAATGTGGAGAGTAATCAAATTTTGACATGTGATATTTCGAAGATTTATGTGCTAGGGAGATAGGCAATAGAATTTCTTGCATTGTGAGTCATTATAGAAAGAAAGAGGAAGAAGTCAACCATTAAGGTAGCCTATACCAAATTAAAACGCGTGAAACTGTTCTGCTTCCTTGCATTTTCCAATCTGCAAAATAGCCACTTTTCCATCGTCAACAATTATTGGGTGCTGTTTATCTCTAAATATTTTATTAATTAAGAAAGAGAAATCATTATAAGAAATAAATAAAATTTATTCTCACATTTTTTTTTCACTCCTGCGCAAGAAAATGGCACAAAACTACATCAATGAAGATATAAAATTTTTTGAACATATCGTAACCAAAAATGAATTCAGTGTTTTTCATATTTCAAATGTCTTGTTTTCGCTTCTATTACTCTTGAATTATTTAATCCTCAACTTCTCTGTCTATATTTCTGATAGTACCATTTAAAAATTAAAAAAGAAATATTAAACCTTTTTTTTTTTTTTTTTTTCTATTATACAGCAAAAAAATATATAATTTGTTGAACACTGAATTCACTTTTGGTTACGATATGTTCAAAAAATTTTATATCTTCATTGATAAATTGGAGAAAAAAAAAAGTTTAATTTTTCTTTATTAATTGTTAAGCAGCACTATCGGAAATATAGGCATAGGAGTTGAAGATAAGAGCCATAGAAGGGAAAGCAAGACGTTTAAGAGTTTAAGAGGATTTATTTTTCCAACAGTTTGAAACTCTCCTACGTACTGCAAATGCGTTGAATGTTTCAAACGGTTTTTGCTCTTTGCACAAACGTGTTAGTTTTTATTATATATAGAACCGAAAGTAAAATAAGGCGTTTACTTTTACACAATCACAAAAATGAAAAGGAATATTAATCTAAGAAAATGAAGTTTTATGAATTTTGTATGGGACTGAAATCTCTCTCTCTGGTTTTATTACCTTGACTATTTGACTGACCCATATTGTATCCCCCTCTCTTTTTGGCAATCTCTGTTTATGAGAAAAATCCATTAGAATTGGCGGAGATTGACCGACGGGGGCGCCTAATTGGCCCTTTTAAGGGGCGAAAGGGAATCTGGGTCAGAACAATCATGCCAGAAAGAAAGAGAATAAACGAAACTTTCTTTCGTTTCCAATTAATTTAGATTCGTTCTATTATAAATTTACATATCATTAGCCATTTATATTTATATATGTTGTATATCGCATTCATCTGTTGATTTTGTTATTTTTAATCAATTACAAACAAAAATATTGAGATTAATTTAATTTCGAATTTAAATATTGGTATTTTCTCGGATCTGCTTTGCTGATTGCGGCATAAGAAGACATGAGTTGGCAAACTCCCCACCAGTCTGGTAAAAGTTATGGTGAAGCTCTCTCCCTAAAAAAATGACCCGAGTCCAGTTCCTTAATTATTTAATAAATTTTTATTATAAGAATTTATTTTACAATTAAGAATGTCGCATAAGTAATTTTAGAAAAAATTTCACGATGAGATGGGCTAGAGATATGTGAAAAGAGAGGAAGTCGGCCAGTAGGCGTCTATCGAAATAAAACTTCCAGAATATGGGACTTTTCGGCTTTAATTAGATAATACCATCATCACTGACTCATCTAATGACTGATGATGGCATTATCTAATTAAAGCCGAAACGTCTCATATTCTGGGAGTTTTATTTCGATGGAAGCTACCCTACTGGCTGACTTCCTTTCTTTTCACATATCTTCCATTTAGAAAAAATCCTTATTACAAGAATTTTACTTCCCCGCATTATTAAATATAATAAATAGTAAGGGTAGATCATGAAAAATTTAACCTCCAATTTTTAAGAATGCAAAAAATCTTAATGTGCATATATATACATATTTTGGCTTATATCTCTCGAACCACGCATCGGAAAAGGATGAAACTTATCTTTATAGTCCTAGCGTTTTAAAAACGAATTAAAATTTGAATTGAAACGGTCACAGGCGCCCAATATTTATTGGGCATAACGATTTTCTCAGTATCCTCTAGGCCATATCTTTTATAACTCACGGCAATAATAATTAAGACGTTTGTATTTAACCCTGAACCAATTTTCATAAAAATTCGTTGAGTGGGAGCGAATTTATTCAAAAAAAAAAAAAAAAAAAAAAACGAAAAAAATATTGGGTTTAAAAATACTTTGAAATTTTACTTAACTCTTTGACTTTTTAAAAATCAATTAATGAAAAGGTCACTGGTTCACTTCTCGTCCTGAACGACAAAAATTTATTTAAATTATATTGACTACCAATTCATTTAAATAAATAAGGACGGAGTCTAAATGGCCTCAGATACCGAAAATGTCTAAAAAAAAAAAAGTGAAAAGGTAACATAACTTAAAAATAACAATAAAAATCAAATTGACATGACTTGCTAATTCGGTAGGGTTGTAGAACGGCCATCTTATATTCCCAGAGGGTAAAAAGTTTGGAAAACTTGGTTGCCTATTTTTTAATTAGAATTGGGGATAGAGTACTTCTCTGGCTCTTCTTTGATAATTTTAGCAATCTATTTGTTTGGAAGAGAAATGTTTGAGCTTAATTTATAGTGGCGAACTCTTCTCGATGCCTAAATATTAAATAAATTTGTACTGTATCGTAAATTAATGAATGAATAATTTTAGTTTACGTCTTCCTCCGAAATTTTTTTTTTCATTAAGAAATTTGTTCTTTTATTTTTTCCCTTTATTTCTTTAGATATTAGTTTCTCATCTAAAAGCGTAATAACAGACGTGGTGCTCTCTCTCCCTCTCTCTTTAGAGAGCACAGGTGTGCTCAGAAATTGTTCTCCCAAGTTTAATCGCGCCATTTTTATTTCTTTTCTAGAGTTGAAGTACTATAAATAAATTCTTTAAGCTGAAATTATTATTATTTCACTAAAAAAATTTTATACACTATTATTGCAAATATTTTTTTTATTTTTTCTGTTATCGAAGAAATAAATCACTCAACTGTAATGATTAATTTTCTTATTTTTTTAATATAAATTATAAAGCTATGCGCATACTGTGACGGATTTTTGCAATTAATTGACAATATATTTTTTCTTGTAGAAGAGAGGAATGAAAAGGTCACTGGTTCACTTCTCGTCCTGAACGACAAAAATTTATTTAAATTATATTGACTACCAATTCATTTAAATAAATAAGGACGGAGTCGGCAAAAAATTACATTATATCATTTATTATATTTAAATCTTACATTTTTTTTATCAATGCAAACAATATTTTAATTTTTGTTACTAATTATTTAGCGAGCTATCATTTTTTTCGAATTTATAAAATCATTTTTTATTTTCAAAATATTAATTTTATTATTTATTTAAATATTTTTTTATTTTGGAGCCTGGAAAGCAGGCCCCGACAAAATTTAAAAAATCGCATTATTTAGAGTTATTCGTCAAATTTTTTAACTTTTTTGTTATTGTTATGAGCATACTGAGACGGACCGGGCCGCATTGAAAAAATTCGTCTTCGTGTCTCTATAAATCCTTCTTAGAGTAATTTCAAATGGATGAATTATTTCAATGCGGCTCGATCCGTCCTAGTGTGCACTTAGCTTTACATATAACACTAATGTAAAAAAGTGTCAACTTTTCCTTCTTTTTCAGGAAAAAAGTTATTTCCATTTGCACATGTTTATTTATATATTTTTGTATCAATATTTTATTTTAAATTAACAACAAAATACTGATGATCAAGCCTGCCATTAGAAGCATTAGTCAAACAAAGATACTTCTCTGAATAGTTGATAGCTATATGTCAATTAACAGATTTTGCCTAAAGATAAAAATTTTTTGTTTATCTACTATCGTAGAATATGACGATATGAATAGAGTGTAGAGTAGAAAATGAAGAAAAAAGAATAGCAGCTATTATATTTTTCATTATGACGGCGTATTATGCTGACGTTTTGGTCTTGATCAAGATCAAGATCTTCAGAGCTGAATAAATAATATATTCATAATGTATAGATATTACAAATTATTATAAATAATATTTTAACATATTCAATGGTACCTTTAGAGCTGTTGGTATAAATTTGTGCCGATAATCTCAATTATTTATTTTAAGACAACACGATGACAAAAACAAACAGGCTCCAGCATCCGTATTTTACAGATTAAGTAAATTTCCTATACAATATCGAAGAAAATCTCTTATCCTGTAACAAGAGATTGTATTGTTGTGTTCTACAGCTCTGAGGATAGTCTTGACGCAGACTGAAGCGTCAGCATAATGAATTATAATAAAAGGATATATTAATAGCTGCTATTGTATTCTAGAATAATACGATAGTACTGTGCTATTATTTAATATTTATTTGCAGATAAAAAAATCAAAATTATATTTTATTCACTTTCACTTTATTATTATATAAAGGGCTTATAGTTTATCAAATTCCAAAGGTCCCTTTAGGCGGGGCTGAAGCTCAGAGGTGAAGTGACTTTACCTGAGTGACAAAAATATATTTATAATATATTGGCTACCAATTAATATAAATAAATAAGGATGGAATCTAAATGGCCTCAGATGCCGAAAGACTTAAAAAACCTAGCATCTCATCAGTTATTTAAGATATTCCCGTTGTCTTCTTATGGTCTAAATGCCTAATTTGTAGTTTAAATAAAAACCCGAAGACATAAACCTTTTCGAGCCTCAATTGGCCCTCATTTTTATTTTTATTTTAAGAGACACGTAAAATTTTCAAAACAAAATTCTAAAATTTCTTATTATTAAAATTTATAATTATTTAATTCATATTAAATAATTATTAAAAATTTTTTCTTATCTACATAATGGTTCTTGTGCATATGGTCAAATTCTTTATAAAGTTTATTATTGTTTTAGATTGGAATGCTTTTGATCTTACGCAAGTGACATTTCAAGCTGACGATTGCCCATCCTTGATCTACATTAACATTTTTCAGCTGAGGTACCTATATTAAAGTATAATAAAATATTCGATTATTTCTTGAGAAAGGGACGCACCCGAGGAAGGGTCCTCAGCCCCCTTCCTCTCGATTAACGAAGTTTGCATCCCCCAGTTGTGATAAACATTGATCTGAATTTAGAACAATAGAGGAAGATTGTAATTACCGACTGACACATAGAGGAAGAAATCATACGAGTACATAGGATTTTATGAATGAACACGATGTGACTATCGTATGAAGGCGAGTTTTCTCAGACTTCTACTTTACCAATTAAATAGATTTAAAATCTTTTATTTATTATCTCAATTACGACAACTTTTTGGTCTAAATCTACAAAGCGGAAGTGTCACTATATTGATTGCATTTTTTAATTTCTTTTGAATATAATTATTAAATTTTGAAAAAAAAAAAATTAGATAAAATTTGCATAGATTATTATACTTTATAAAATTTTCAAAATGAATTTTTTTAATTCGTTAAAAAATCCTTTTGCAAAATCCTAACAAATTCTAGGCTTTTTTTTTATTATCTAATTTGTACCGATCGGTTAAGGCTCATTAATTTAATTTTTGATAGCCGTTACCTGGTTGATTCGTGTTCAGTTGCTGTTGTTGTTGTTGTCCCACGAGCTTCATGCACTTGTCAGCAGGGTGCGGTGATGTACGGGACGGAACGGCTAACAGAGGCGAGGAGAGACCCTTTCTTCCTATTGGTTGATGATATATTGTTGCGTCACTGATCTAACCTTCCTTAGACCCGGCAGCCGACCCGCGCGGCCCACGACTGATTCACACCCGCCAATGCACGGCGGCTACGGTGTCGGTACACTAGACGCATGCGCACCACGCCCAACAACCAACCACCCCTTCATTCTCTCTATGGACAAGTTGATACCAGCCAACATCCATGTTGACACTATGCTACCTACCCAAGAGCTACGCCCTAATCCTTTTTTCTATTTGATTATTTTTATTAAATCTTCGATAGGCTGCCTATCTAAATAATGAGAAGACCTCTTAAAAATGTATAAAAAAAATAAATAATACAAACTAATCTTTTTTTAACACTGGCGTATTAAATGAAATGAAGTATTTTTCTTTATGTTGGATTATTATTTCCAATAGTTATTGAAGAATCAATGAAAGGGTGAAGGGCATGTAAAAAAAACATTTGAACATATAGTCATACTCGTGACTATATGTATATAAAATTATGAATTATAAAATTAAGTTATTATGTTGATATCCAGAAAAATCGATCCCATGAAAAAGACGATTTATATCCTTTCATTATAGTATTATTAATAAAAAATTCTATAATGGAGAAACCTATATTCAAGAGAAACTCGATTACCCGGAATTATAGTGCCCAGAAAAGAAAAAATTGGGGAAGTCAGAAAAAAATGTTTAAAAAAAAAAAAAAAAAAAAACAGGGTTCGGTTCATTGGGAATCCGGATGGTTGAGGTCCGGATAATCGAGTTTTTTCGACATCTGAGGCCATTTAGGTTTTGACCATATTTATTAATATTTATTAATTTATAGCCAATATAATATAAATAAATTTTTGTCGCTCAGGATGGGAGCGAACCACTGACTTTGGTTTTGGTACGTAAGGCAAGACCTCTACCTCTGCGCCCAAGGGCAATCAAGTTTTTATTCTATATAAGTCAAATTTAGTAATATCCAAAAAACTAAAATTGTATTTTAAGATAATATTACATGAAATTGCGAAGTAACAATAACCGGATATATTTGTCGGAGAAACAATTTTAACTTTTTTTTTACTTGAAGAACTTAAGAGGCAGAGGATGGTCTCAACCTTGGAACTTCGCTCTTGTTCTTTTAAATTATATTGACCCGTCTTTCTCTCTCCCTGAATAATATTCTCTCTATCGCCTTGCGTTTTATTTGCAGTGTTTCCTATAATATCTCATTAATATAAAATTAAAGCTCACCCCCTCTGGAGTAATGCTTAATGTTGTTGACTTTTTAATTGTAGTGTTCATGTATACCAGGAAAAAACTAAAAAGTATCTCTATAAAGAATTCTTTGGCATATTTTATTGAAAAACTTCGAGGTGCAAGCGACGAGCTACCTAGCTTAAATATAAAATTTCAGCCTCGAGACTCTTTTTGTTTATCAGAAAAACCCATCGTATTTTTGGAAACGAAAATTTCATTAATTGTCTTATTTATTTATTTATTTTATCCATAAATATAAATGTTATAAATGTTTTAATCTTTAATTCCAAGCTTTGGTGATTCCATTATTGTAAATTTCTTTTTTACAGGAATATGATATAAAAAATATTTTTATGCTGTAACGACGACGTTTCTGACTTCATCAGGTTTTTTCAGCATTCAATCACTTTAAAATCTTACTGACAAAAATTTGATAGCATTGCTTGTTGAGCGAAACCATTATGATTTTCAATGATGAAATTTAAATCTAAATGACAGAACTCTAAAGGGCGATCGAGAGAATTTTCGGTTGGTGTAAAATTTTTTTTGAATATTTCTAAAATAAATTTTATCTGTGTACTTGTCCGAATTTAATGGATTATATTTTTACTTATTGAGAAGAGAATTAAATTATCTACAATTCTTTTTTTTTTAGTCTTTTCGGCAACTGAGGCCGTATAAACTCTAAACGATATCCAATATATATTAATTACGATACATATAATCCAGACATATTTATTTATAACAAAATGGATACCAAATTTTCATCGGACTGCCTGGGATACGAACCCACACCCCTTGGCTTTTAAGGTTATCAATGTCAATATCTTTAACCTCTCGACCCCAGAAGGGGAGGGGTCTACAATTCTTATCCTTTGAACTTTTGGCTCAAGCAAGTTATTTACAAAATCCCTAAAACGAAAAAAAAATATTTCTTAAAAATTGGCAACATTTAACTCTTGATTTTAATCCCGGAACCGATAACAAGTATTTGTTCAATAAAGAAAATTTTAGGTGTTTTTGTAGCTGTTGATTGGCATTCCCAATGACGTCACATACTCTGATGGTTTTACTGTCTTATTTTTTAATTGATTTTTTTTGCCGGAAATTTTTCTAATCAATCAATCAGCTGTTTTTAGTTTCATTTATCTATATATGTAATATATAGTATGAAAATATTGTGGTCGCAAAAAAATTGATGTTGAGATTTCAACAGAAACGTTTTGAGAGCCCCTGAGTCTAATAAATAATTTGTTCTTTGGTGTATGAATAAGAAATTTTATATTTAAGCTAGACATCCTCGTTACTTGCACTTTGAAACCTTCGAATAAAATCGGCCAAAGAATACTAGTACTTTACTAAGGAACTTTTTTAGTTTTTTTTTTTCGATTTTCTCAAGATTTATTCTTTTGATTAAAATTCATAAATCAATAATTTATTAGATGAAATGTATTAACTCTTATCCCCCCCCCCCCCCTTTAAAAAAATTTTTTGTACGTTTTTAAGTTTTTGTAATTTTCTCTTAACGATTTTGATTAAATCAATTAATTAAATTTTGATTGAACGGCTACTTAGAAGGTAATCTGGCAAATAATCTGGTGAGTCAGCACATCACTCATTTTTCCTCACCTTAGGTAAGAGTGCGTTTAGTCACACCATATTTTTTATTTTATCATTTTAACAATTTCTCCCTTCGACGACTCCGGTTTCCTCTTTATATCAGAAATCAAATTATTCATGCAAGCTCTTAATAATGATCTCTCTCTTATTTCACTCGTAAAAATAAATAAAATCTAAGCAAGGGAATAAAACGCCGACGACTGTCCTTTTATCACCTACTTTTCCTTGGCCCTATTTATTCCTTTCCTTTCTCCACCCTTTTCATTTTTTTGAAGGCTGCTTGATGTCATGCTTGCATTGATTTACATCAATATTTGTGGAAACAACCCTTGCCCCTGACCTTGTTTCTCTCTTTTTGTTTAATAATAAATATTTTCAAAATATTCTTATTGATGTTATATAAAAGAAAAGGAACATCGTTCACAATCTGTCAGCACCGTTGTTTTTGTATCTTCCGATGGTATTTTAGAGTAAATATCAAGAATATATATATTTTTCAATATTCCTCATTTTTTGAGATCAATTTTTAAATTTTCCATAGATAATATAGATTGGCGGATTATTTTTACTGGACGTAAAAATTTGAATTTCGTTAAACTAATTTAATTTGATAACTTTCTCAATATACATAGTGATGTTCATTTTAATGATTCATTTATTAATGACTTATTACGTCCCTGGCCCTTAGCTCAAATGTATAGGTCTTGTTTCTTAATTCAAAGGTCAGTAATTCACTTTCTGTCGCCAATTTATTTAAATTATATTGGATACCAATTAATTTAAATAAATATGGACGGAGTCTAAATGCCGAAAAAGACAATTCTTTTTTAATTAAAGGCCTTAATGAATAAAAAAGATAAGCCCTTTTCCTTGGTGCAGAGGTAGAGGTCTCGCCTACCAAAGGACTGTAACTTTTGAACATTTTCTTTGATTTGTATTCCTTTAACTATTTCGACCTTCCTCTCAATTTTTATTTAAGTTTCTTTTGGCACCTGAGACTCCGTCCTTATTTATTTATATTAATTGGTAGCCAATATAATATCAATAATTTTTTGCCGCCCGAGACGGGAAGCGGACCAATGACCTTTGGTATGTGAGGCTTTTTAAAAGTATGAATTTCCATACCCTTCTAAAAGAATTATCATTTTTGCATATTTAAGTATTAAAGATCTCTGTTGATAAGCAATGCTAAGCAGCGCTGAACCTCGGATGGGTGCTCCGAGGGACAAGGCTGTTGAAGACTCTACTGATTTTTCTACCTATATAATTGTTTAATATTTAGTCATAATGGCCTCAGCAGTCGAAAATGATTTAAAATTAAAATTAATCAAAAATATTCATATTTTAATTAATTAGGACTTCTCTGCACTGAGGAGGGCATTTTGAAATATTTGCTTTATTGTGATTTTTCTGCATTTCTTACATAATCAAGCTCCGCCCAAAGTAAATAAATAAAATAAATAAATTTATTTAAGACCTGCTTAGAGGCACAAGTCCTCGGTGGCTAGGTCCAATCAAACACAAATATAAATTTATAAATTACATAATACAAAACAACAAACAATTAACAAAACAAATACAAAAAATATAAAAAAAGTGTTTTTTACTTTCTCTTACCTATATATGTAATTTATATAATGAGAAAGTGTTGCCATCGCAAAAAAAATCAAAGTCGAGATTCCAATGGAAATACACGTTTTGAGTCTAAAAAATGATGTTGTTTGAAATGTATTAACCCTTAGCCGCCCAAAATTGTTTGGGGCCCAGTTCGTTTTTAGGTGCATGCATTAATTAATATAATTTAATTTTTTTATAGTATTGAAAAATGATTAATACATGCAATCTCTACAAAGCTAAATCAAATTGTGGTCTGGCTACCAAGAAGGCCCGACGCAAAAACTCAACTCAATATTTATAAAAGTTTATTTATAAAAATTTATTTAAAAAAAAGGAGTGAGAGTTCGATGAAAATTTATTTAAATCATTTGGGTAGCAATAAATATACCTGAATTATATGTAACGTAATTAAAATAAAAGACTAAATATATATATAGTTTAATAATTATAATATTATCGGTCATGCCTCCCTCTACGATTCTGATAGGAGCATAATTTATTTGAAAATACTTTGCGTGTAAACGCAGGTAACTTTTTTTAGTTTCTTTATTATCAATTATATAATTGTTCTATTGACTCACAAAAATTAATTCTTTATTACGTCATACGTGGAAATTCGTGATAAAAGAATTATAAATAATAGAATAATAAAATTAATTGTCTAAGTTTTCAATGAAAAGGATAAAATAAGGTACTATTAATATTACTTGTTTTGACTATATATGTATAGGGGGGGAATTCTCAAATTGAGCCCATTTGGATTTCAAAAAATGTTTTGAGGTTCCAAAAAAATGTAGACCAAACCCATATACAAAAATCCCAATGGAAAAGTTCTTTAAAAATGTTAACTTTAATTAGTTGACTCGGGCGCGCCTTTGGCGGTTCCAATACCAGAATTAACAGCATATTTATTATACTGGAAGTTATACGTAAAATATGTAGCATTATATTTCGATTGAATTTTTTAGTTAAGAATTTTTGCAATTTTCCTTTCTAAAAAGATAGATATGAAGAATAATAAATATTCTATTGTTTTCTATTTTCTATTTGGTAAGTGGTTATAACTATTTTTTCCGTGTCAAAAAACAAATTATTTATCATTGCCAACGTTTCGTGCGCTCGTCGTTCACTTCCTCAGGGCTAACAAATCGTTTGTTACATTTGTTTGGTACAATTATTTTGTTAACATTGTAATATATCTTTAATATGCGTTGACAATTGGCTTAAGTCTTTTTTTTTTTAACTTTCAGCTTCGGGTGGGTTTTAAATAATTTTTTTCGCGCAGGGTCCTGATCCTGATCGATAGATAATGAAGCGACAAGAGCTCTGCCCTCAGAGACAGGGATTATTTAATGAAATTAAATTTTAAGAGAAAAATAAAATTGCATTGAAGGCAGGACTGACTCTCTCAGGATGCTCCAAAAGTTATAGCCAAACCAATTAAGCAAGTGAAACAAAAACTGATAAGTGAAACATTAGTAAAAAATATATATAGCTCATTTCGAAGCAGCAAAAATATATAAAAAACATTCAAAACAAAAAATTAGTTCAGTATAATTTTATTTTATTTTACATAGAACTACAAGAATAATGGAGGTGCAAGAAATAAATAAAATTTTGAAAAAGATTCATATTTTTTTAAATCTTGGAATCTGATTCCATCCTTATTTATTTAAATTAATTGGTATTCAACATGAAGAGAGACTTCTTCTCTACATCTGCACTAAGGGACAGGACTTATCTTTATAATTTATTCTCGGGGTGTGTGTTGATGTTTATGTAAAATGATTTGTAGAAGGTGAAGAAGGGAATGGTAAAACAATTATATTAAAAATCACACATCGATGTTATTGTATTAAGCATAAATATTTTAACAATATTATTTTGAACCAAAGCATTAATTTTGTTGAGCTATTTGATCCCAATATTTGGGAGAGATGTTTAAAAAATTTTGGTCTTGAGGAAGGGCCCAAAACGTCGACCAAGAATATAATTGTTTTATTTTTTCATGATTTTTCTCCGTGCTCATGAAAATTTTACATCAAAATTACTAAATCGAGCTTTGTTTTCTTTACTAAACCATTATAAGTAAAAAGTATTTTGTTTAAATTGATTTTTATTTCGATCTTCACCTGTACGTTGATTAATATTTAAAAAATTCTAATTATCAGGAGAGAAGGGGAAACCAAGCGAACCGTGACGAAAGAAAGGCTTTTGAAATAATTATCATCAATCAATGATGAACGCCTCGTACCCTCTAACCCTCCTATATACATACATAGTACGTATTATAAATTCCTCTAGGAAAACTAAAACCTAAATAAACAAATTTATTTATTATTAATTAAAATTCTGTTGAGTTGATTGCATAATAATAATTCCCCACCAGTTAAGTAAAAGTACTAGTGGAGCCTTTTTACCTAAAATCCTAACCTACAACGGTACTCCTAATTGCATTTCTTATTTGAGACATTTTTCTATTTAATGAAACTTCAGTATTGAGCTTGTGAAGGCAGGAAGAGAGGGAGCGGAGGGATAGCGTAGGTATAATATAACCACCCACGTTGCCATATTTCCACATACATACACTACGAACTGTGTTCGCCGCCCTGTCCCTCCGCCGAGAGCCAAGTACTGAAGTTATATTAAATAAAGTGTTAAGGATGTAATTGATATTAATAATATATTAAGATGTTGGAAAAATACGTGTATTTAGTTAAAATTAACTCACACGCTTATGTATATATATATTATTTGTTATATATATAATATATATATATATATATATATATATATATATGAATATTATTA
>JAAAKE020086057.1:0-22099 GCA_010014785.2 Anisolabis maritima | reverse complement strand
ATCCAAACCACCACCACATCCACATCCACCGACCAAACTTGGGGACTAGCAAGATTGCGACCCCAAAAACAAAAACATATATATATATATATATATTTATATACAATAGATAATAATGCTGTTAAATTTTTTTTAGTCTTTTCGTCATTTAAGGCCATATAGACATTAAACTATCGTTTAATATATATAAGAGTATAATATATTTATTTACAATACATAAAATCCAGGCAATTTATTTACATCAAATAATATCTAATTGATTTAAATAAATTTTCTCCCTGGGATCCGAAACCACACTCCTAGGCTCTTAGGGTTACCAATATTAACAATGTCAATATCTTTAGTCTCTCGGCCGCGGAGGGGGGGGGGGGGTTAAAAAATGTTTTTTGAATAATATTTTATAAGATTGTTGACTATCTCCTATTCTTGTTTCCAAAGTACATCTCTAATTTTTTTAATTGTTTCCAGAATTGGTTTGATGAATATAAAAATTATCCAAACACAGCAAAGTTCGAATTCAGCTCGGGAACTGGACATTATACTGCTATGGTTTGGGCTACTTCTCGATATTTAGGTTGCGCCCGATCTCGTTATAAAGAGGTAAATATTTTATTAGTAGGATATTCTACGGAATCGATATTTAAAAGGGTTCATCTCTTCTTGATACTAATCGATTTAATTATATACACTCCATAAATTTTTATTCATCTATTGATTTTTTACAATATATTATTCATTTTATATTTTTTAACAGTAAATGTGTTTATGGTAGAGCTCATAGAACTAACTTTTTAAAGAATATATATTTTTTTACAAAATGAAATTTTAAATTCAACGTCTTGAGGATCACTCTGTGCAAAAAGAAAATTCCCTATGTGGTATATATTTGTGTATGGGACCGTTAATATGATGGCAGCCATTTGAAAAATCGAAAAAAATTTTATATAAATATTAGCTTTAAATCTAAGGCAACCTAAACCAAAATTATCGAAATATCTCCTAAATTTTTAAATTTAATATTAGCGAATTACAAAATTATAATATTCATCATTTCATTGGGGTACTAAGATTTTGGTGTATCAGGGGCGGCCAATGAGTTTAATACCTTTGCCAGACCAACTTTTTTATTCTGGAAATTTTTTTCTTGATGTAAGACACAATTGTCCCCCCCCCCCCAGCTACACTACTGACCCATTTTGAACAAAGAACTTTGTTCTTTATCTTTTATAGAAATGATTAATAAGTTAATTTTAACAAGAAAATATGTCATTCTGACCTAATTTTTTCTTATATATTTAATTTATATTATTAATTGCAAATTTCATTTATATTATATTTACTTATTTATTTAGAAACAAAAATAGAACTAGTCTGAGACTATCTAAAAAGTGACAAGTTGACAAGTCATTCTTCATCTCATCTTCTTTCTTACTCTTTAATCCAGTATTTCGGACTCAGTATAACCAGGCAACTGAGAGAAGAATCAAGCCGGCCTTGTCGTCCGACAGGGGTGACTAGCTTTAAATAGAAGAAATGCTCACCTTAGCTCGAGGAATTCGTGGTCGCCATCCACTTTGAAGATGTTTGTCCCCGAGTGCAAAGATACATCTTTCCCATATTTTATTATATACTCTTTGCGTCTGCAGAGATCATTTAGAGTTTACAATATTTATACATGTGTAGTTGTAAATATCCATATATCGGTGGCTCCCTGCGGGTGTTCAACAGTCTTTTTCCTAAGGGTCATTTATCCGAGGATTGGCACTGCTTCATCTTGCTTAATAACAAAGATCTTGGTGGCTGTTTCACTTCTCTCCGGCCAGGCTTGGTCCATATTTTATTTATAAATAAAAAGATAAGGATGACATGTTTCCTATTTAGAAGTCTTGAAGCAAAGTCACATTTTTTTCTAAATAGGAAAATATATATATATATATATATATATATAATAGCTCAAACAATAAAATTTAGGAAAAACTGATTTCAGAAAGATGTTAGAAGAAATTGTCTTTATCCATTAACAATTTTGTGAGAATAGCATATCACACAATTTTTTCGTGCCTAACTTAAGTTTAATGCGATATTTTAAATATAAATAATTATCTGAATTTTAATAAAATTTATAATTATGATTTTAGAACAAATGGTATGTTGAATTAACATTTTGCAATTATGGGCCCGCTGGAAACATGTTAGGTAGTCAAATCTACAAAGAAGGAACTGCGGCTTCCCAATGTCCTTCAGGTAAATATGAATATTCAACTGATTATTTTTCGTATTAATATATATTAAATAAAAATAATTTTAGGTTATACAAATAGTTCTGAATTTGAGGGTCTTTGCCACAGACAGGGAGATGGAGATGAACCTTCAGATTCCGATTTTGCAAACCCATCGTTATCACACCCGGATAATTCTCTTTTACTTTTTTCCCTACTTATCATTTTCTATTTTTTTACATTAAGAGTGATTTGATGTTAACTGTCTAATTCTTATATTTAATTAAGAACATTCATATAAGTAAAAGAAACGGATAAGTATGAATAAAAAAATAAATAAAGTTCCCAAAAAAAATTATTTCTTTAAAGCATACTAATTACAATAGAGATATTTTCTCAATCCTAATGAGACGACGTGGGGTAAGGAAATGGTGTAGGCCGAACCAAACTCTCCTCTAAACTATAAAGTTAGCGGGGTATGGTGGGAACATATCTAGCCGTACATATTTGATCCATTCTTGTGAGAATATATAGACTATATATATATACTATGCTTACACTTTTTTAGAGTTGGGTTAACATTTTTTAGATAAAAAATATATCTACTTCAGGGATGTAGTGAATATGAGGATTCACTTCAGGTTATATTTAAATTAAAGAAAAAAATGGTCAATATCTTAAATAATCGGCTGTTTTTTATCTTTCCTAATTTGACGAAAACTCTTATTTTAAATTGTTAGCCAATAATTTAAATAAATTTTATTACTCAGAACTGGACGTGGACTAATTACTGAGTTAACATTCTTAACTTCCCTCATTGTAAGGACCAGACAATAATTCGTTGAAGATAGTGCGAGAGAATAATTGGGCATATTTAATGCCTCCTGAACTCGAATCAGTGTCTTCCATTTCCGCTTCATCAACGTCAAGTTAGGCGAAATTTATTATTTTTTTTTTAGTTGTTTTGGTTCTCAAAATATTTGTTTATTTATATATTTTCATATGAAGAATAAAATTATGATTTGGTCAAACGTAACTATATAACTAGGAGTCTATATAAAATTATAAATATTTTTATTCGTAAAAATGAAATAACTTCATAGTCAACAGATATCAAATTACATTGAATTTATTTAAGGTATATTTTTAATTAGATTCAATTATATATCTTGAAAAAAATGTTATTTTGCACCTTTCTCACTAAAAAAAAATTTTGTATCCCTCCTTGGGGTGCCCATGATCAAATACTTCATGAGTTAAGGAGATGACTTTCAAAGAATGTAAAATATATTTAGAATTTACTAGTTACTTGAATGACCTTGCAGAGGTTTTTACGTACTTTCCGTTGAGAGATCTAAATTGCACGGGATTTCCTAGACCCTCCAGAACAGATGGCTGTGCGTTCTCTTTCCAGACATATTTGGTGAATATATAGTGATTTCCGGCCCTGCTTTCGTATTTTATTTGTTTATAATAGCACCCTCAACCCCCCCCCCCCCCCCCCATTGATAACACCTAGGTACTGGTGATTTAAATAATTTTAAATAGATATGTTAATAAACCACCAGCGGCATAGCTAAGATGCTTGGTTATCAGGCTCCTAATTTTTCCCACCCCGTGACCGAGAGGTTAGAAATAATGACATTGTCAATATTGATAACCTTCAAAACTAAGAGATATAGGTTCGGATCTCAGGAAGTCAGATGAAAATTTATTTAAATGATTTGGATACCAATTAGTGTAAATAAATATACCTGGATAATTTGTATCGTATATATAGATGTTGTTTAAAGGTCTATATGGCTCATGTCTAAGTCTTAAAATAAAGGCCCTAGTTCTGAATTCGCTAACAGACCTATATATACTTTTCTTCTTCCTCCCCTTTCTAAATTTATACGATTTTTTTTAAATGTACCTAGATTGCATTTACACGTGAATACTGGAGCTACAAACTTTTTGCTTTCATGTTAGAACGTTGCATGCGCGCCAGTAAGCGTTTCCACCTGCTTTATCATTTGCAATGTTGCCATTTTTTTACTAAAATAAGCTAAATCCACGTGTAAACTCGATTTTAAGAACAAGGTCATTGCAGTTTAAATAAACTATTTAGAATTTCCTTTTTTTTTTATGTAAATAATCATCGATATTCATTATGAAATGAATTGATAGTCTCATGGTTCAGCTAATATTCTCTCTAATAGCCCAAAAACGTACGTTTATCATTCTCCAAAAGTTGAATAGGGGCCTTGCAATGTATTTTTGCCGACCCTGGTTTAAGATACAGGGCCATGCATTCAATGCGTGAGTAGGGGGAAAAAAACCAGGAGAGTTGGGTTGGAAAAAAAGAGGGAGTGAGAGTGATAATAGGAAAGGGGGAGCGAGTGAGAAAAAGAATCCAGACGGAGAAAGAACAGAAGGGAAGGCTGCCTGTTCTATTTCATCTCTCTCGACATCCCAGAAAAAATTCACAAGTTATTCTGAATAATTAAATTTTCACGTTTAATATTTCAAAAAAAAAAAAAAAAGGGTAAGCCTATGAAAAAAATTAAAATTAAAATAAATTATTTACACCAAAACACCCACTCTAAAATATTAAATGTGATTTTTTATTTTTAATTATCTGAAAATTTTTGAGCATTCGCACACTGGATTTAATCTTGAAAGAAAACGGAGCGGAATTAGTTTGATACAAATATTTTTAATGCATATTATTTGGGTGAGTGGCTTGAAATTTTAGGAGTCAAAATTAATACAAAAATGTCAAGAATGTCATCTATTTCCCTGTAGATGAATGAATAAAATCAAATATTCAAAAAAGGGTCTCCCCCCTCCAACGTCGAAAAAATCAACAAAATTTGAATAAAATGAAAAAAATTATAAATATAAATTATTATTAACATTACTTGCAAAAAAGAAAAGCCAGGTCCAAAGACCATAAAAAAATTTTATTTAGAGCCCCCCCCCCTCCCCCACTCTCAAACAAAAATCCTGGCTACGCTACTGTTGATAATATTTGCTTAGAAAGAATATCATTTGTTTAAATGCCTATTCACATCTATACACAAATATATGTATATGATGACTAATAAATTATGGATATCCAATATGAAGGATTTATTATTTTGTTTGATAACGTGTAGTGAGATAAAAATTTAAAAAATTTACAAAAATGTAATTTTATCGGTAAAAAAGTTTCGAGTTTACTCCAAAAATAATGTTATTATGTTTATTATAATTACCATTTATTTAAAAAAAACGGAAAAGACATGTAATGCAATTTAACCGAGAAAAATTTATTCCAGAATATTCTCGATCATGTGAGTTGGCGCCAAAAACGCGCTATTGCCATATTTAATTTTTCGAATTTACAATAAATAATAAAAATTCATCAAATATAAATTCGATTTCATTAATAAAATATTAAATAAAGATTAATAGAATTTGTCTAATTTATTTTTTATTTTGATGAAACGATATTTGAAAACATTTATTCGGCCAGATATCCATTTGGCAACGTCGGAAAGCGTCTGGAGCTGGTTCACGATGAACGACCAATGACGTAGCTGGTTTGAAATCGAAGCTAGATCGATTCTGGCTCCCTATTGGCTGACTCGTCGGCTTCTAGATGCTTCTAGATACGTTCAATATATAAGCTGACTGGAGCACTCGAGTCGGCCATTAGATTACTGCACAGCTTCTAGACCACATTATTCTGACCGATTTTAATTCTTATTTATTTAATATATTTATACACAAAAATGTAAGTATTTTATTTCTCAAACTAATTCTGTTATTTTATTTTCATTATTTTTATCATTTTCAAATTTATTTTTGAAACTATAATTGACCTAATTAATAAATATTTCTTTTATTCTAGAAAAAATGGCTCTGAAAGCACCAGCTGTCGGTATTGATCTCGGAACCACCTATTCCTGCGTGGGTGTGTTCCAACATGGCAAAGTGGAAATTATTGCCAACGATCAGGGAAATCGTACAACGCCTAGTTATGTCGCATTTACCGACACTGAGCGTCTTATCGGCGATGCCGCCAAGAACCAGGTGGCCATGAATCCCAATAACACAATTTTTGGTAAGTCTATAAATTTTTCAACATCACCTCGACCTATTTTTCCCGGGATCGGATTAAGTATTGTAATCATAGAATGAGCTCGATGACTTCACTAAACTATCTCTTTGTGAGTGTATGTGTAAAAATTTTCTCCTAACATATAATTCAAAGTTTTCAATTTCGCATTCATTTTTTTATCTAATTACTCAATTCATCATAAATTTTTACCAAACCGGAATTAAGCAACGATTTTATTGATTCCATTTCACGTTTTTTTTTTTTCAAAATTTTAATAACTTTATTTCGTTGTAATTATTTTTAAATAATATGTATAAAAGAAAAACTAAAGAATAAAGTATTTTTTAACTTCTAATTTAAGACAGCCAGTTATGTGATGGGCCCGTCAGTTTATTTTTAATTAGCAAATATATATTACAAAATTGATAACTTTTTATAAATCTACATAATCTAATATTTCAAATTAAAAAATCTTTATATATATTTACTCAACAGCAAAAAAAATTTGAATTTAACACACCTCTTGACGTTTATTAATATTAATATTAATATTATTTACCTTAACATACGTTAAAAAAAAGAAATTCTGGAAAATTTTTAATTTTTTTGAAATTGACTTAAAATAATCTTTAGGTTATTATAATAATTTCTAAAAATTTTTCTTTCTCATCTCTTATATAATATTGACTCATATTTTAACTTGATGAAATTTTATATTCTTATATCCTGCGTCATCATTAACTTTTCCTCATATATGTGAATTAGATAGCAATTAAGTCATTGAATCACTGTAAAAAATATTTATTTTAGAATTTAACTAATTCTAAAAGCGTTATGTCATCATATTATAAAAAATCGAAATATTGATGAATTGTAAAGTGAGAGATCATTAACTAATTTCAGATTCTGATCTTGATAGAGGAGGGAGGACACTTAGGGTTTTTGTAAAATATATAGTAGGATTATCTAGAATCCTTAGATCCAGGGTTTGTCCGGATAAATCAAAAAAAAAGATAAAAATCATACGAAAACATTGCAACATATAATAAAATAAATGTATATAAAACAGACAATTTTGACAATATATATTTGTTTTTAATTATTTTTTTTTCATTAAAAATTATTTTTCTGCTTTCAAATAAAATTCAATATAAACAAGTTATTTACTCATTTTGGAAATAACTGACATCCTATTTCACAGCAGTCGAATGCCATACAGATATATATATGATAAAATTATTACAATAAATTGACAATACAATAAAAATAATGAGATAGATTACTATTTTACATTACTAATTTCAGCCTTTGAGCAAATTTGTTAAACACATGTCCCTTCTTCCCTTAATAATATTTATTTTTCTCTATATTACATCCAAACACTATAAGTTAATTTATCTATATTAGAAAATATTCTTTCATATTTTGTCTCTGTGGGTCACAACTATCTTCATAAACGACTAACTTATTTCTATTTAAGTTTATTTAGATATTCAATTTTTTTTTTTTTTTTTTTTTTGTTTAATAAGATTAAATTTTTAAGAGGGAGGAATTAGTTGATTTTAAAACAGGAAGAATGAAATGGCGCCATTTGCAAATGAAACAATCTCGATCATTTATTCTGTTATCAACTGAAGGCATCGACTTTTTGTCTTGGTATTTCTGATTATAATCATAGAATTAACATAAAATATATATTTTATTTCTCCGATTTTAATGATAATAATTTTAATATTTATTTGATTGATTTCATTTTATAATTTTGAATTTTTTTCATCTTTAGATGCCAAACGTCTTATTGGGAGAAGGTTTGAAGATCCCACTATTCAAGCTGATATGAAACATTGGCCATTCAATGTCGTCAATGATGGGGGCAAACCAAAGATTGAAGTACAATACAAAGGAGAGACCAAGACTTTTTTCCCTGAAGAAGTGAGTTCTATGGTTTTAACCAAAATGAAGGAAACAGCAGAAGCTTACCTTGGAAAAAGCGTTTCCAATGCTGTCATTACAGTTCCTGCTTACTTCAATGATTCTCAGAGACAGGCCACTAAAGATTCTGGAGCCATTGCAGGACTTAATGTATTACGTATTATTAATGAACCTACAGCTGCTGCCATCGCTTATGGTCTTGACAAAAAAGGCCATGGGGAACGCAACGTTTTGATTTTCGATTTGGGTGGTGGCACCTTTGATGTTTCAATTCTTACAATTGAAGATGGTATTTTTGAAGTAAAATCAACCGCCGGTGACACTCATTTAGGAGGTGAAGATTTCGATAATAGAATGGTTAATCACTTTGTACAAGAATTCAAACGGAAATATAAAAAAGACTTAACCACCAATAAACGCGCCCTTAGGCGTCTTCGTACAGCCTGTGAGCGTGCCAAGAGAACCCTCTCATCATCCACTCAAGCCAGTATCGAAATTGACTCTCTCTTCGAAGGAATTGATTTCTACACCTCAATTACTCGAGCACGTTTTGAAGAACTTAATGCTGATCTTTTCCGATCTACCATGGAACCTGTTGAAAAATCATTACGAGATGCTAAAATGGACAAAGCTCAGATTCATGATATTGTACTTGTTGGCGGTTCTACTCGAATTCCAAAGGTTCAAAAACTCCTTCAAGATTTCTTCAATGGCAAAGAATTAAATAAATCTATTAATCCTGATGAGGCTGTTGCTTACGGTGCTGCTGTACAGGCAGCTATCCTCGCAGGTGACAAATCTGAAGAGGTCCAAGATTTGCTCCTTCTTGACGTTACACCCTTGTCTCTTGGTATTGAGACAGCTGGAGGAGTAATGACAGTCCTCATTAAGCGCAATACCACCATTCCCACCAAGCAAACACAAACATTTACTACCTATTCTGATAACCAACCTGGAGTATTGATTCAAGTATATGAAGGTGAGCGAGCTATGACCAAAGATAATAACCTTCTTGGAAAATTCGAGCTGACTGGTATTCCTCCCGCACCTCGAGGAGTTCCTCAAATTGAAGTCACTTTCGATATTGATGCTAACGGTATTTTGAATGTCACCGCTATTGAAAAATCTACTGGAAAGGAAAATAAAATCACCATCACCAATGACAAAGGTCGTCTTTCTAAAGAAGATATTGAGCGTATGGTCAATGATGCAGAAAAATATCGTGCAGAGGATGATAAACAAAAACAAACAATTGCTGCCAAGAATTCTCTTGAATCGTATTGCTTTAACATGAAGAGTACAATGGAGGATGCTCAACTCAAGGATAAGATCTCTGATACTGATAAACAAACCATCCTCGATAAATGCAATGAAGTTATCAGGTGGCTTGATAGCAATCAACTTGCCGAAAAGGAAGAATTTGAATCTCAACTCAAAGAACTAGAAGCTCTTTGCAATCCTATTATGACCAAATTGTATCAAGGCGCTGGAGGAATGCCAGGTGGAATGCCAGGAGGTATGCCAGGAGGATTTCCTGGTGCTGGAGGAGCAGCTCCTGGTGCTGGAGCTGCCGGTGCTGGAGGTGCTGGACCAACCATTGAAGAAGTTGATTAAATGAATGTCTCACTCATTCCATTTCAATTACAGTATTATGCTTTCTCAACACCTACAATTTATTAAAACACTTTTTGTCATTTGTTAAAAAAAAGAAAAACTGTCATTTTCAATAGGATTTTCAAAATTAATTTCATTAAACAGTTGGCAATATCAATTTATTTGTATTTTTTATTTTTACCTTTTTTTGTCCTTTCCTTTTATTAATTTATATCTTTTTATAAAATATAAGTTATTAAATAAATAAATATAAATGAATAATTTTTTACTTTTTAATGCTTCTCATTAGAAATAATTATTTAAAAAGAATATTCAGATAAATCTTGTTTTATTTTTTTAATAATAAGAAAAATACAACTATAAATTTATATATATATAATAATATAAATATTTTCATATTATTTACTTATCCTTAAAAAATTAAGAAATTTTTTATTTAATATAATTTATAAAACAACAAAATTTAGAATTTTTTGAATGCTCAATAAATATTTCTGATACATTTTTTTTATTAATATTTGATATGAAGTGATAATATATTAGAGTAATATAGAAGAAGCTAATTCTATTAGGGTACAAATCTCTAATATTTCTAAAGACAAATATATTAAAATTAATATTTAAATAATAGCATCTGTTCTCCTAAAGCCTCCCCTCGCTTCATGTTCTAAGAGCTAGAGGCTTGCTTCACAAATTTATTGAAACCATTGGCTACCAATTGAATTAGATATGGTGGTTATCATATATATAATTAAAATTTTTAAAAATTACCATAACATTCACCTATTTTTCTATACAAGTGATATATTAAAAAGATTTGTGTTTAAAAAATATGCAGAGAGGCGAGGCAATAGTTTTACTTAGGCGTTGGCATCTTTAAAAAACTGAAAATTCCAATTTTGAATTAAAATTTTTTAATAAAAATTTATACTATTTTTTAAACGCTAAATATTAAAAAAAGATAAATTTCTAGGTGAAAAAATTAAGTTTTTAAGTTAACATTTAAACAGAAAAAAATCTAAGAAAAACTTTTTGTTTTTATCCTGTTCCTTGGTGCAGAACTAGAGTAGACCTCTAGCTTCACGTATCAAAAGTCAAAGGTTCGATTCCCGTCCTTTTTTTATATAAAATTGGCTACCAATTAAATAAGGGCGTAATCTATATGCCCTCAGATATCGAAAAAACTGAAATTTTATTTTTAAAAGTCTCTTCGACAACTTGGGCCATATAAACTTTAAACAATTCAATTATTTATTATTTAAGATAAATTTATCCAGACATATTTAAATCACTTGGATACCAATTAAGCCGAAAAGAGTTAAAAATGAAAAAACTCAAAATTTTGTTTTTCCCTCACTAGGCATACTTGGAAGCAATTGTTCCTATCTTCATGACCTTTAATGGTTAAAGAATTTATTTATTTTCAGTAAATAATATTTCTTTTAACTTAAATCCACATGTTACCTACTTTATAATGTGTATTGCAGTTTAATTTTATTCTATAAAAAATTACAATTTTTTTTTAATATTAAAAATATTTTATTTAAGCAAAGTTGTAATTTCAATTATCTACTAATTTCACTTGTATATAAACTATTTTTATCATGGGACTCCCTTGATACAAATTTCGTTTTCAGATACGCCACATTATCGTTTAAAAATTCCTTCTGGTTTTCATATAGAATTAAAAGCCTGGACAATTTAATCTTTACATTGAAACTACATTACTTCTTCATACTGACATAAAAAATAGGTAAGGTAAACAATAAGATTTTAGGATTTTTTTAAAAATCAACCTTTGACGTTACTAAGTTTCTTATTAATTATAAAGAAAAATTTTCTATTAAATCATTGTTTTTAGAAAGGAAATCGTAGGTTTATTTTTATTTAAGATTAACATAAATTAGATATGATAGTTTTTATTTGGAAATATATATATATTTCCAAATAAAAATATATATATATATATATATTCCCAAATAAAAATTATCTTATCTAATTTATGTTATCTTAAATAAAAATAAACCTACGATTTCCTTTGTTAAAACAATGATCTAATAGAAAATTTTTCTTTATAATTAATAAGAAACATAGTAACGTCAAAAGTTGATTTAAAATAATCGTATGTATATATAATTTAAAAGTAAAATATTTTTAAAATCATAAATAATTGTTTTTTTAATAAGAAACCTCTAGGGTACTTGGAAGTTGATACCAAGATATCCTGCAAATCATAGGCGTTGTCGTGCCACCCACTTGTACCAGAACCCCACTACTCGATAAATAAATAAATAAATTTATTTACTACCTGCTTAGAGGCACAAGTCCTTGGTGGTTGGTCCAATCAAACACTAATACAAATTTATAAATTACATAATACAAAACAATTAAAACAAATACAAGCAAAAATAAAAATAGAAATAGATATGTATACTCATTAACAAATAACATGTTCATACATTTCCATCTTAAGAAAAAGAAAAACAACATTGCGTGCAATATGACATATGACATATGACCAGGAGTAAACAAAGCATTAGCCATCCCGACATTCGGCTTAAACTGTTGGGGAAAAAAGGATAATTCTGCTATAAATGAATATCACTTCAATGTCCCGAATGGGTGCGGTTCATTTAAGGAACCCATTTTACCAACAACTATCAACAATCATTTTAATTCTAATAATAAATCACTAGTCCTCAACCGAAACATCCAATTATTAATTTCTCTCCCAGCCCCGCCCCTTAGTTCAGCGGTAAAGCTCTCGCCTCACCTACTAAAGCTCAGTGGTTCGCTTCTAGTCCTGGGCGACTTACATTTATTTATATTATATTGACTACAAATTAATATAAATAAATAAGGACCGAGTGTAAATGGCCGAAAGACTTAGTCTTATCTTCTAGCTCCTTTTTCCAATACATTTTTTACCTAACACTTCTAACTTCTCTTGATTGGGTCTTTTGTTATGGATAAATATAAATTTGGGAGGATAAGGCAAATTACAGTTGAAAAAGGAGCCTTTTTTATATTCTGTATAAATTATACAAATACCAAAATTAGTGAGTTTTTAATAAAATGAGGCTACTCTAATAATGCTTCATCTCTAATATTTATTCTAAACAATGATAAAAAATTTAATATATATTTCTTTTTTTAGTTACACACAATGAGCACTAAAGAACATATTTCAAGGAATAAAAAATTTGAAAATGCTTCCAAGAAAAGGCCTTTGTCATCAACGAGAAGCAAAAAACACTATAATATATCAACTTCAAGAAGTGTCAGCCAAACACGAAATCTTGAGAAATCCACGGGTTTTGAGAATAATCCATTTTTAATGCTATTTGATTTGTTATCTAAAGAGAAATACAATGATTTTCTTTTGAAATTTGCATCTATTGATAATTTCATTGAAGAAAATAAAGAAATCTCTAATGAACTATTAAATAAATTAACAAAAGAAATCAAGAAATTTAATTTGAATTCAGAACAAAACAAGGAATTTGTTTTTCAATTATACAACTTCCGAAAAATTATTAATCAAAAAACTAAGGAAACGATTATTTTTCCAGAGCGAATAGAAGATTTAAAAATGAATTCTTTACCGAATTATTTAACCAAAGGAGAATATTATCGTTATTTATTTTTAAACAAATTGAATGAAATGATAAATGTATTTTCCGAGAATCAAAATAAGATCTCGAACGATAATTTAAAAAACCAAGCAGTCTTAAAAGAATTATTTTGTTTTTCTACTAAAATTGGCATTTTATTTGAATGCAATGATACTCTACATATCCCCTCGCAATCTTTAATATTATTCAAACAAAAAAATTCAGAATTAATATTTTATGGAATTGTATTGGAAACAGATAAAACCCTTCTGAAAATTGAACTATGTAAAAATCAAAAATTCGAAATGTCGCCAAAATTATTTTTTGAAAAAAACTATTTTTTTGTTGTCTCCAAAATCAAATATGATTTTCATTTCCATTCTTGTTTATATTTTTCTTTACCCCCAGAGAAGGAAAACTTTAACCGGATTGAAAATAGAATAATAACCCAAAACATTTCTAAGGCAAATTTTGGAAATTTACCATCTCTGGTCAATCAACCCGAAGGCTTATGGATCATTTCTGGTCAACCTGGTTGCGGCAAAACAACCTACGCTCAACAGCTTGTCGCCGCAACTTCTTTTTACTTAAATAATACAAATCCAACTTTAATTTTATCCTATTCCACAAACTCTCTAAAAAGTTTCTTTAGCAAATTTAGAAATTTAAAGTATAAAATTTATGATGCTAATATTTTACTTGATGAATCGCTAAATGTGGCTTCATATATTGATAAAACAAAAAAAATTTTGAATTCTATAAATATTATAGAAACACAGGAATATTTGATTTCCTTAAGCACATTTTCTCATTTTGAGGTGTTTGAAGAAAGTCATTTAAAATATTTCACAGAAGATGGTCGGAAGATAGATGCTTTGTTTTACGATTGGCTTTTATGCAATTGGGACAGGAAGAAATGGCGTTGTAACTATGATCATAAATCTTGGAAAATTTCTGAGGATTGTTTATTAGGATGCATTGAAAGCAAATCAAATTTATTAAACCAGAAAGAGAAATTTGAAGGAAAAGAGGATTCTAAATCCATAAATGCTCTGGGACGAATAAATCACAAATTTGGAATTTTAGGATGGGCTCTTAAAAGAATCAAATCGACCGAAAGTATCAGCTCACTTTTAGAAAAGAATTTATGGGATTTGGCTCCCATTGAAAAATGGCAACTTTATCATTATTGGTTAGATAATCTTCAAATTTCACTCTGGTTGAAATTAATTCCAATGATAAATACAATTAAAGAAGATAAAGAAAAACATCGAAATAATAAAATTTTAATGATTGCATCTGATATGTCCCAACAAAAAGTTATTGGTTTAAATTTCTATTCAGCAATTCTTTTACAAGAGTCATTAAGAAGAACCCATTTTTCAACAGGTATGCTCATTATTATTTTTTAATTTTATTTGAATGCTTGAATATTTCTCGAATCTTCGAAAAACGAAACACAAGACAAGAATAATTATTTCAATTTGATCTACTTTTATTACAAGTATGTCTACAAGAAATAATAATAATTGAATTCTCTTGTTAAGTAAACATATAACGAAAGAGGAAAAATGAAATCATTTAGTTGCTAATTCTTATGGACGAATCTATAACTCAACTAAAAGTTAACCAAATTGACATATTTATATCAAAAGCTTAAATATAAATAAACTTTTAAGCGTAGAAAGCAGAAATGAAAAATGATTTATTTATTTCTGTTTAACGTCGAATTTTCTCACCCTTCAGAATTGATAAACTATCAATACAAACTTATTAACAAAATATATTTATTATTATATTATTTTTTAATATTAGGAAGTTTGTATTAATTTCATTCACTTTGATTGCTTTGACTCAAATGTTTTGAATATCAAATTTCATAAAAATCCGATCAACCGAATTGCTCCACTGACTATTAGACTGGCATTATGCTATAAACTTTAGATTCTGAATTCTTTAGATTATGAATAGCTGATGTCTGAAAATCTTTAAAAGTCAAATATTTGATATGTGAATTTTTTTGATTCATCCTATCTCTAATATTTCATATTATTTTAGTGAGTTTTAAAGATTTATATTTTACAGTTTTCATTGATGATTCTGATTTATTGGATGAAGCAGACCTAATATCATTTCAAGGGCAATGGGATAAGTTATTCCTTTTTGGTATTTATTATAAATTATAATATTATTATAAATATTAATTTATTTTCTAATATTTACATTTTATTAACAGGAACAGAGACTCTTGTGCAGAATAATTCTCTTTTTAGTCGCATTGCTTTAATCAAAAAATTGCCAAACTTGGATTTACAAAGACGAATGCGACCAAAATTTTGTGACATATTTAAAGGCCTATTTGTTCGTCCGATGAAATCAAGCCAATCTCTCAGTCAAGTGACAATGATTTGTGGCTGTGAAGGTCCCTTTTCTATTTATCTTTATCCAAATGAAGTTAAGGTAAATTCTTCTTCTTTCCTTGTCTTTGCCTTTGGAGTTGGGGTCGGCATAACAAAATCATAGGATGCAATAGGGAAAGGGTACAATATGACGTTTAGTGAGTGGAGGGGAAAGACTATGGTGTCAGATAGGAAACGTTAGTTTTGGCTCGGGTAAACCCTGCTTATCATCTACATACAAGATTAGAGCTTCTGAGTAAACTTAAGGTATTCTCAGGCACCTGAAAAAATTTTATTTTATTACTAATCCTTAATAATTTTTTGTTTTTAAAAAATCTTGGATGGGTGGATAATTATATTAAAAACAGTATATGCAAATTCAATGTATAAGACAATAAAATCTCAGATAAAGTTGTTGTATATTACAATACACAAAGATATATATAATATATATAAAGTGTATATAGATAAATAAGCTCATCAGCACTGATATTGTGAATTCTGTAGAGTGAATAAAAATTATTTATCTATTACAAGCAAATAAAATAAATATTGGGAATCAACCATCTTGATGAGATCGCTGACCCATAATAGAAATATAAATATAAAAAGCCGAGATCTTATTAAGTAAATCTTTTCTTTGACCCCAAGAAAATTATATTTAGATAAACATGTTATTATTTAGAAAGTTTTTACTTTTTATAATTTTCTATTTTTGCCAGATACGACTATCTTTACTAATATACCCTTAGACTTTTTTTCATGGTTTGCATAGATGAGTATTAGAGTGACATAAGCGGACATACCACTTTTTCACTGCTCTAATGACTGATGATGGCTTTATCTAATTAAAACCGAAACGTTTCATATTTTGAAAGTTTTATTTCGATAGAGGCTTCCCTACTCGATGACTACCTTCCTTTCCCATATCTCTGGATAAATTTTCTTTTATAAACTGTATAATCTTTTATATAATTATATATACAATTCGTGAATTGTATAATTTTACGATCTGGATGTAAGATATATATAAGCATATGCTCATAAAGTATACAATTATATAAAAAATTTTTAATTTTTAAAAATTATTTAGATATTTTTCAAAAAAAAAAGTAATAAAATTTGTAAAATACAGGTAAAAGAAATTTTCGATTTTCGCTTGCCTTCTGTACAAGAATTCATAACCAGCATTGAGAAAAAATCTTGAAATTTTTTTTTACTTCTCTAAAAGAACTTTTTCAAAATCTTGACTCAATGATACTCAAGTAAATAATTATTAATAATGACAATTTTGGAAATGGTTAAATCAAAAGCAAACATTAACATGAAATATGACTTTAGAAAAAAAATAAATCTGCTTGCATAACTTCTTCCTTATTGGCTCTTCTTTATATTATAAAACTTTTTATTTCATTAATATTCAAATAAAGATTTCAAGTATTTTTACAGTTGACCATTCTGATATGTGGGAAAAACTATAAACCTTAACGTGACATGGATATATATATATATATTTCTACGAATCCTTAATTATGATATTATCTCTCTTATGATAAGGTTTATAGTTTTTCCCTCGGGCTTGGTTGGATGTTGTGTTGTTAGTGTCTGTTTGGGTTGACTTCGAGGCCTCAATCTGCCTATTCCTGGAGTGTTTGTGGATGTTTCCGAGGCTTTTTGCCTCTCTGTTCTAGGTAATGGTTGGTTGGTTGATTGTTTCTTAGGAAGTGTTTGGTTGGATGGAGTGGTGACAGTTAGAGTGTTAATTGGTTTGGCACGATTCC
Source organism: Anisolabis maritima (assembly GCA_010014785.2). NCBI lineage: Eukaryota > Metazoa > Arthropoda > Insecta > Dermaptera > Anisolabididae > Anisolabis > Anisolabis maritima. The sequence goes on along the minus strand of JAAAKE020086057.1, from coordinate 4,453 downwards.
GGGGCCTCAATTTGCCTACTCACCGGGTCGAGGTGTTACCTGGTCGCTCGCTCGAGCGCAAGAGACGAGGTCTCCGTTTGTAGAGCGAGTCACTATCCTCGTAAGCTCTGTGGAAGGAGTGAGTTAAAAACATTATCCCACATATACCCAACCGCGGAAACCTTCCAGAATATATATTAGGCTGGAGGAAAAGTTCTCTCATATTTTAAATAAGTTAATTTTGCTTGTAAATCAAAAACACATATTGCTAGTGAGTCATTTGGGAATTTTATGTTTTTTTACTTGCTCTATGAATAAAAAGGAGTTCTCTTATATCGTTCGTTACTTGTGATATTTAGAGTGAAGAAGATGTCAGTAGTTAATATATATATATATATTTTCATCTTGATTCAATTTTCCTAGTCTCAAAATTTTGATTTTTTTTTGGGTATTCCCGTGACTGTATTTAAAACTGACTTTTTTTTAGCGGGAATGATGCTACAGCTCTTATGTTGACTTTAATCAAAGCAAAAATATTAACTCTAGAAATAAATTCTTCCTTTTAGCCCAAGATTTTGACATCATTGATGGGGTTGATGCCACAGCTATTTTTCATTATATATTAATGATAACGAATAAAGAGATAAAAATTAACCAAATCAATTTTATTTCAGAATTTAAATTTTGACTTTGAAGTGGAATTCCTTATTCATTTTGCATTTTATCTAATTCGTCAATCGAATAAAGCGCAAACTATCACTATTCTAACAGGCAATTCTAATGAAACCCTTAAATTAAGAGAAGTAAGTTTCAAAACTGAATTGATTTTATTTTAATTCCATAAAAGTCCGAAATTTCAGATAATTTTGACATTAAAGAATATATGTCAATATTACGAACCCTATATAAGTCCAAAAAATCATAGTCTTTATTTTAACAAAGTTGTTTTAATTTTTGGAATGAAAAAATATATCTCCTAATTTCTGTTTGGGTTTTCTGTAATGCTCCCCACGTCAAAATATATTCTTTTTTATTTAAATTGTTTTACATTTTAATAACAATACTGTATCAATAATATTATGGAAAATTGTCATTCAAATAATATTCTTCATGCTTTTATCATAAGAGTTAACTCTTAGTGTAGATGCATAATGAGACGCGTATAAAATTAATAGATAGCGCAATTTGATAACATCTCAAATTGTGCTCTTCCAAAGGTTACTTGAGTGTGTCACTTCACAAGCTTCATACACATATTAATATGTCTCTAGTCTTGTACCAATTCAAAGCCAAAAAAAATATCTGGCATTACTATTTCAACATACTATAGAATTTTTACTATTATTCATTAAAATTATTTTATCAATAAAATAAAAATCTACAGTAAAATTAGCAAAAATGGCGGAATTGCAAAAATTTTCAATATTCATCTTGTCCCAAAGAGGACTGGAAGAATTAGTTGAAAAATCAATTTTTATATTTTAAAATTTAATATATTACAAGCAAGATTTTTTAAAAATATTGCCAACTTTTATTTGCCTTCCTTCCACCACCCTCCATATCAAATATTCAACGATCATCTACTTACTAATTTCAATTTTTTTTCAGTTTGCTCAAAAACAGAAATTGGATCCACAAGTTACAATATTATCTGCAAATGATTATCATGGCTTAGAAAATGACATCATACTATTAGCGCTGGGAGATCTTCACAATTTCTCTTATCGATTTCTTCTCTCTGCTCTGACCCGAGCTCGCCATGGCCTCTATATTTTGGGGGATCGAGATTCTGCTTTATTTGGTCCTCATATCCCAATTTTTCTTGAGTTACAATCAAAATCATCATCTATTGATGAAGGATTTCATCTGAAATGTCGATTTCATGGAGATTCATGGTATGCTAGAAATCCTAAAGACTTCTTATCAGGTCATGGTACATGTTTATTACCTCTAAAGTAAATGATATAAAATATAATACAATGAAATATAATATAAATGTATGTTGCTACACAATCTGAAAATAGGCCCCTTTCGCTTTGGGCAAAGATAAAACTTGTTTCATGATCTAAGAGTCAGAGATTCGCTTCCACGTCCATTAACTAACAAGTAAGAAGTATTTTTGCCCCCTAAATATGAATTGATTTTATTTTCCTTCCACAGACACTTTATTTTTTAAATTTATTTTGTCTTTTTGGCTGCGATGGCAATTAGACTTTACAAATACATAAATAGTAAAATAAAAAATTATCGATAGCTCCTAGCGGGCATTCAACAGCCTTGTTCCTCGTGACCATCTATCCGAGGTTCAGCGTGGCTTAGCATTGCTTATCAACAAAGAGTTATGCCACCATACCCTAAATAAGCCCTATGTGTATATTGATGATTTGCTAATTAGAGACAAACATTTAATAAAGAATGTGTGCAGTAAGAGGAATTTGGATCCTAGCGGTGTAATCGACATTAATAAAAGGTTTGATAATTTCTTGAAGTCAGGTCAACTGTACTAAACTCGCATAACGATTTCTCCACTTTAAAGCGCTTAGCCAATCATCATCGTTTAGACAGATTAACCTTTTAATAATTAGTCGGCCATTTGAGAGCCTGTTAGTGCTTAAATTTCCCATGATCAAATACCAATTTCTCCATTCAAAAACATATATTCGACCCTTTTTTGCTGAATTCAAATTTTCCTTAGAATCCCACTTTTCATTTTCAAAATTTTGTCTAGCTTTTTTTTTGTACAAATTTTTTTTAACATAATATACTACCTAGTTGCGTAAAAAACATGACTCTGTGTTTTTATTATATTTTTTTCACTTCCCTATAAAATAACGATAATCTTAAAAGTCAAAAGGATTTAATTTCTGTTCCCAGACGACCGATAAATATAGCGGGATAATTTTTATTATAAAAAGATAAAATTAAATTGTTTAAAATCTATATGCCCTCATATACCGATAAAGAATAAAAAAGAACTTTTTCTTGGCTGAACCTGCCCTTTCAAAAGAAAATTTTTTGTTAGTTTTATATAAAATAGTAAAATAATTGGTAAATTTCATCTCACAAGGGGAGATCACATCTAATAACTAGGGAATCAGGGAAAAAATTAGGATATTAAAAAAAACGTTAAAATTGTTAAGGTTTTTGTTTTCCACCCTCTTGCCCTGCATATAAATTATTATTATTGCTATAAAATAAAAACTTTCTTCTATTAAATCTTATATTGTTAGAATCAATCTAGAGATATATATATAAAATTTAACCCAGAAAAAAAAATATGAAAAAATTAAAAAAAAAAATTTCATTAAAATTATGCACATTTTCAGAAAAAATAGTGTGACTTGAATATTTATATTTATTATAAATGTGAAAAAAAATACTAGTCTGTATCTTATCTTAATTACAGTGAGATTAATAAGCTATTTTTTATGATATTGTTTTTATAACAATATAATTCGCCTAAAAATTAACTGAAAAAAGTTTAACATTTAATTATATTTTATATATGTAATATATACAGGAAAAATATATTTTATAAGTATGGTGATAAAAAATAAAATTTATATTCAACTATAGTCGTGCCACTTTGGGATAATTCAAGAGTGGTGTGAGGAACAATTATATTTTCCTACTCTTTAACATCAGCAAAAATAATAGACTCATAGCCTTTTATTTATTTATAGATTTCGGAAATAATTTAAAATAAATTCATTAAAAATTGAATTTTAGACGATTATGAAGAGGAAGGGAGTATTTATTCCTTTAGGCTGGTATAGTGAGGGTAATCTATTCGAAAGAGACACGACTACATTGATACTAAATATATACATAGCACAATATATTTTATATTTTGTCTTTCAAAACATAAGATGTTTTTTATTGTTATTTACTATTTCAAAAAAGTTAATTAATTTAATAAAGTCTGAAAATTTTGAAATTAAAAAATCCTTGCACTGTTTTTTACTATACATTAATTTCAAAATACAATCGGGACGCGCGGTAATCAGAACACTCACTATTCCGAATAGTATTATCCAAACACCCCAGCGTTATTGTAGGTCATCATTGGTCATATCCTTTATTATACAAGCAAGATTAATAATGCATTTGGGTCATTCCTTATATTCCTTCCATCCTTAAATAAATAAATAAATTTATTTATTTACGCCCTGCTTAGAGGCACAACTCCTCGGTGGATAGGACCAATCAAACACAAATACAAATTTATAAATTACATAACACAAAACAAAAAACAATAAAAAAACAAAAGATACAAAAAAAAAAAGAAATAAATGTATGCTCATTAACAAATAACATGTTCATACATTTCCATCGAAAGAAAAAGATAATATGATGAAACATTGTGCGTAATAACACTTGGTCAGGAGTAAACGACCCATTAGCCATTCCGACATTCGCCTTAAGCTGTTAAGGAAAACCTGGCCAAAACCTTAACAAGGATGGTACGACCTCA
>JAAAKE020086046.1:8320-22108 GCA_010014785.2 Anisolabis maritima | reverse complement strand
AGTTGAAGATTTTTATATAATAAAAATAAAGAAAAAAGCTTTATTATTAAAAAAAAAAAAAAAAAAAAAAAAAAAAACCCGGAGCGATGTTTCGATGCGACCATCCCTCCACTCCCTGACCTTGAAGATGGTCGCATAGGTTACCAAAACGTGAGGTGTTTTTTTTTTTTTTTTTTTTTTTTTTTAATAATAAAAAAAAGAAATAAATCTAGCTGTCACATTCTTTCATTTTTACTTTTACTACATATACTTTTTGACTTTCTCACCGATATATATAGTGAGATCCATGTCGAAATTCAACGGAAAAGTAAAGTCTAAAAAAATCTCACTCTGTCTGGGAAGAAGATTTCTCAAAAACCAAAAAAAAAAACTGAAATTTTATATACCCTTGTCATATACACCTTGAAGCTTTTTAATAAAATCGGCCCCCCCCCCGCCCCTCCCCGATTTTTTCAAAATTTCCTCTATTCATATATCAATTATTTATTAAAATTAGGTTCGTTGAAAAGTGGAGATGGGGAAAGTAATCTCTCTCCCCTCTTCTTTAATAATCTTACCAATAACATTAAAATTTTATCGAATATTCGTTAAAAAAAAAAAAAAAATTATTTTTTCCTCTTTCTTTTTTAAATCTCTATATTATTATTTGATGACAATAATTGGAACGTTTTTTTTTTCTTTTAAGACGCTATCTCGGTTCGAATAAAATTCAAAAGATTGAAATCTGATTATGTTTTTTCCATTAAAAAAAGCCACAACCGTTATATTTTAGAATTTACATTAAAGACAACAACATAATTTTCTTGTTATTATTTTAATTCAAACAAACAACAACAACAACAACAACACTCCCTCTTAAATTGATTTGTTATAATTCTATCAATCTCTTAAAGTCATTTTTCATTTTGTTTCGTTAACTTTTTTTTATTTTTCTTCTCTCTTTCTTTATGAGTAAATTAGTTTTTAACCAATTTGAATAAATTATTTTCTTTTGTGACTCTTCAAAAAAAAAAAAAAAAAAAAAGCAAACGTTTTATTCTTTAAAATAATAACCCACTGTAAATGTAATAGATGGTATATTTATTTTTTTAAAGGCAGAAAACCCACTCGGTTAAGGTAATATACGAGAGGTTTTAATCAAAAGGGCTGGAAAGGGGCATTAGGGCTTGGGGATAAAGGCGGAGAGCGTAATGGCCTGGAAACTGATCTCCCACACACATACACACACACACACACATACTATATCTATCACGAACATTGTACACATTGTATGGTACATGGGATACACTCTCTATAGAGATATTTTTATGTATTAGATGATGGTGGTGGTAGTGGTGACACCAACACAAGACAAGCCCTTTTGCACGGTCAAAATCTCATTACTCGTAGGATGATATTAATTATTTAAAAATCGTTCCTTTGATAATAGCAACCTTTTGTTAAGATTTTGGTTTATATAATAAACTTGGATTAATTTTTTTTTTTTTTTTTTTTTTTTTTAATAATAGTTATTTCCTCTCCAACTATGATATTTATTTATTATTAATAGATTTCGAATGTTTAGACAAATTTTGTATAAAAAAAAGGGGCCTATTTACAATCTCAGCGAATATCGCTAACTGACGTTTGAGTTTTAAGTGCCTTTTTTTAACTTTAAAATAAAGAAAAGTAGGAAATTTTAATTTATTTTATTACTTAATATGTAATATATTTTTTAAGAATTTCTTTAAAAATGAATATATTTTTCTTTCTTTGTATTGAAAACCCGAAAAAGGATCACAAGGCAAAAGATTTCTATCTCCCCACTCTGGCTAACAATGTCAATATTAATAATCTTCAAAGCCAAGGGGTGTGGGTTCGGATCCTAGGCATTCATATTTAGCAATTGGTATGAATAAATATGCCTGGATAGTCTTATTGTAATAAATATATACATGTATCGTTACTCCACTCCTCTCTCTCGATTGTCTACTCGATTCCACCATCGCCATACTTTTGCATATTCCCTCCCCCCTCACCTGAAATATTTTTCAATATTCTGCTTCTTGAGTGGCGTATGCAGAATGATATTTTATATGGATTTTTTTTTTGCCGGAGAGAACAACAGCCATCATGATTGTTCAGCTTAAACAAGGCCAAGCATCTCGGATGGGTGGCCATAATAAAATTTTTATATAAACTCTAAATAATCTCCGAATAGCCGAAAAAGAGTGTAAAATCAAATAAATAAAATTAAAAAAAAAAAAAAAAAAACCTGATTTTTCTTTTGACAATTTGTTGGGATTGATGTTTTACAGAGAAAGTAATGATTAGAATGAAGAAGAATTATAATAAGTTGGTAGAGTTGCGTCTTTGTGAATTGAATTGCCTCAGGTAAATAAATATAGAGTTGAATAGATGATATAGGAGAGATGCAAACTTCTTAGAGAGAGAGATAGAGAGAGAGAGGGAGTCACTTATGAAATTCATTATTCAGTCACTTTAGGATGTATGTATTAAGGGCTTCATTAGTTAACACAAGTTCGGTACCCATCTCTTTAATACCTCTGGGCGTTAGTTTATTTGTCTATCTGTCTGTCTGTTCCTTGTTTGAATTAGAATCCCACCATGTTTGTTTCTATTTGCACCATTCAATTTAAACTCTGAACGAGTCACAAAAATAAATCCGGATTAATACCAACTCACCGAGTCCCCTCTGGGGGGGTTTTTTTTTTTCTTTTTTAATTGATCATAAAGTTTGCGGATAATGGAATAATATAAATTTTTTATTGTTATACTAAAGTTTATTTTATTTTATTTTATATCATTGTTTATTATCTCATTTTTAAAAGGAAATTTGTTAATTTAATAAAAAAATAGTCTCAAGACTTACCCCACCCCTTTTTTTTGTCTTTCTCGGATACAATCTTTTTTTTTCCTTTTTTGACTATTTTATTAGTATTATATTATGTGTTTATTATTGTAATTTTTTTTGTTAAATGTTTAAAATATGTACAATTTTTTTTTTTGGATTGGTTTTTGGCTGATCACCAAATAAATTTAAAAAAAAGTCTCCGGGATTTGACTCCGTCCTTATTTATTTAAATTATTTGGTAGCCAATACTATTTAAAAGATTGGAAATGATCTGACCTTTGGAACCTCTAACGGGCATCACAAACTTTAAAGAAATTTTTTGGATATACATGATTTTGTTATTTTCTTGAACAGTTGATTCAAATCTCAACTTATAATATAAAAAATGCTGATTGCGGCCTAATTCTCCAGGCGCGTAGGCCGATATGCACCACCATCTTCATACCGCCCAACAACTTATAATTGTAAAATATCTTAGACTGTGCAAATATGATATTCAACCCTAGATTTAAGTAGTCTAATGTAATTGAATTGTAAGGCCAAGAAATTTTGTTTATTAATTGTAAATAAGCATATTGAATCGAAAAAAAATCCATCTTCATACGCCAGCCCCAAATCCAGCAGAAATTAGTTTTGTGTTCGATTGTTGGATTGTAGGCAAGCCAATTCACCAATTCATTAATGGATTTTTTTTATTGCTATAGAACAGTTGTTAATTTCTAGAAAGATTTTTTCCTCGGCCATTTAAACACCGTTTTTTTTTTTTTTTTTTTTGATTTTTTAATTTAAAGTCATATTTATCATCAGAAGCCATTTTGACTATATACGATATTATTAAAATAGAAAATTTCGTATCGATGGCTTCCGGCTGACGTTCAAAACTCGGATTTCTTGGTGGCCACCTGTCCCGAGATTCAGCAGTGCTTGGCCTTGCTTAACAACAACAATCACGGTGGGTGTTCCTCCTCTCCTCATCCAGACCCCCGCCGGCAAACATCGTTAATCAATTATTAATAAAGTTATAAAAATAAAATTTAATTAAATTGATTAAATCTCGCATAGGAATTAAAATTATTTATATTTTGTTACCATGGCAACGGGTCTTCCTATCTTTCCTATGGGATTCTTAAAATCCAAAATTAAGAGCCCCACCTTTTTAAGGGTGAAAACGATTAATAAATCTTAAAGATTATCTAATTTATTATATGTACAGACAATTTAATCAAAATCATTAAAGCGAATTTTAAGAAAATCGAAGAAAAAAGTAAAGTATTAATAGTACGCTTTGGGCGATTTTATTGAAAAGCTTTCAGGTGCAGATAAATCGTATAAATATCAAATTTCAGCCTCGTAAGTTTTTTTCGTTTTTGAGAAATCTTGTTCACACACACTTTTTTTTTTTATACTCAGGAGACCTTAAAACTTGTATCTCAGTTGAAATCGAATTTTTTACGATCGCAATACTTTCTCACTATTACAGAAAGTAAAAAAATCTGATTTTTTAACATCAACTAGGAAAGTAAAATTTTTACTCATCTATACTCCGATTCTCGATTATGCCAGATACCGAGAAGTTTAACCCTACGATTTATTTCTACCCTTGATTGCATTTCTCTAGATTAGATCCATATAATATACACTGGATGTTGTTCCGTTTGGGGCTTTAGGGATAAGCGAGTGGAGGTTGAGCCAAACATGGTAACAAGCCTAAACTATATGTTAGCATCAGTATGCTCCTCCCCTCCCCCACCTCAAACCATTTAATGGTGCCCTGGTGGGAACTTTACTAATTTAATCAAATATATTATATCCAATCAAGTTATTAAGAAATATAATGAAGAAATTATCTTAAAAATATTTGATAATATACTCAAAACTCTAAATGATTTAAATAAATTTTCATCGAACCCACACCTCTTGATTTTGAAAACCCCCCACGGGGGGTACATATTGGACGTGTTCCTGGTCTTTTACGTCACAATAGTGAAATAGAAGAAACAGATAAAACACCCCCTCCCCCGTGTCCGAGAGGTCGCTTTTTCATGACCACCGCCAGAAGTCGTCAACGAGTTAGAGTCCCGTTAGAAGAGTCCTTCCCTGTGTATTATTATATTACACTATCGATGTATTTTTTTTTTTTTTACCTTGAAAAATGATTATTGTAATGCACAAAACAAAGGAACCATCAGGCATCCGGTTCTCTCTAATAGGGAATTGGTTTGATTGGATGCACCGAAAATAAAAAAAATTAAGACAAGTTTCATGCTCCATTTTCTTTAAGATTTCTTCATCACAACTCCTTTTAATTTTATTTTCTCCAAATAAAATTTTTCCCAAGTGGATCATCAGTATAAAAAATACTAATTTAAATGTTGGTGATTTTTATTAATATTAATGTTACCTAATTTTTTTTTTTTTTTTAACTTTCATAATTAAAACTTTTTTTTTTTTTTTATCATCATAAAATGAATGAATGCATTTTTTTTTTAGCTCGTATGTTAATTTCGATGCTAGTTAGGAAAATAACAGATTTTTCGGAAATGGGAGCGGAGGAGGGGATTCTTTCAAAATGATAAATGATTTCCTTGGTCTTATTAATGACTTCCCCTCCCTTAAAAACATAAACAAACATATAATAAGATTAAGAATACTCGACTCGTTGAGGATTTAATAACTTACCATATGATAGAAGAGAAAACTAATCAGGGAGTCCATCTAATTAAGCCGGGCTTAAGCAGACCAGACACATCCCATTTGAATTTTGATGCCATTACACAGATTGTGGACTGAGAGAGAGAGAGAGAGAGAGAGAGAGAGAGAAGGGGGGGGGGGGCGAATGCTCCACTTGGCAGCCGTGTCAAACACAACTTACAAGGATACTTGCTTTTGCAACTAAGTTTGCTGTTTTGCCAAAGTTAGGATCTCGCTTGAATAGGCACTTAAAGAACATCACAAAATTGGCAATCATTTAAAAGGGCTTAACTGAATTTTATTCTACTTATTCTAAAAAGGAAGGTCCACCTAATTTCTTCAAGTTCCTATAAACCCACAATCAATCCCCAATTGACTTATTCATTATCCTTATCTACGTGAGGATGACACAACTGTGTGTGTGTGTTTTTTTTTTTTTTTATTGGATTGAACAGGTAAACCGGACCGTGTGGATGATCTTTTTGAGCAGAGAAGAAAAAATCCGGTGTGACTAAACGCACATCTCAAAACTTTCTACAATGAAAGCTGAGTGATGTGCTGTCACACCAGATTTTTTGCATCACGCCCCGTTCTCTAATTCATATCTCAATAGACAGCCAATTCAATCGTTAGAGTAGTTTACGAGAAAATGACAAAAAAATTAAAATTGTACACCGTAAAGTGAGCCCCAAACAATTTCTGGGGGATAAGAGTTAATAAATTTCAAAGATCATCTAATAAATAATTGTTTTATGAATTTTAATCAAAATCGTTTGAGAAAATATACTAGTTAGTACCCATTGGCCGATTTTATTCAAAAGCTTTGGGGTGCAAGCGACGAGGATATTTTGCTTAAATATAAAATTTCAACCTCCGATTTTGAGGTATCTTACACCCACACACACACAGACAGACCATTTTTTAGACTCAAAATGTCTATTTCCATTGAAATCTCGAGTACATAGGTAAGAGAAAGTAAAAAGCAGCACCTCCCCCCCTATTTCTCCTATTTGATCTTTATTTATCTATTGTCCTACTTTTTTTTTTCTAATCTAATTTATAGCCTAATCGGCTGCTAAAGTTATTAGATTTCACAAATAAATATCGATAGATGACGTTAAAAATTCTTCTAACTCGGGGCCACCTATCCGAGATTTAGCAATGCCTGGCCTCGCTTCTATTTATTAGATGATCTTTGAAATGTATTAACCCTGTCTAGGCCTCTCTTTACTCTAGTACGTTTTTTGTGATTTTCACCTAATGGTTGATTAAATTAGCTTAGGGGGGTGGGGGCAACACAAACATTCTAGGTTTTTTTTAAGTCGTTTTCGGCATCTGAGGCCATTTAGACTGCGTCCTTATTTATTTATATTAATTGGTAGCCAATATAATATAAATAAAATTTTGTCGCTCAGGAAGAGAACCACTGACCTTTGGCACGTGAAGCCAGGCCTCTAGGCTCTGCATCAAGGGACAGGGCCACAAAAATTCTAATGTTATTTAATTTTCTTAAGTAGTTTAATCACACCAGATTTTTATTTTTCCAACATATGCTTTATTTTCGATGAGGTACTCGATACGCCCTTTTATTATATATATTCTTTGGTTTTTTACACTTATTTATTTATTCGAAATACTCGTATAAACTCACAAGTTAAGTTAGGGTTGTTTCGACTGATCTCTCTTTTCTTTTGTGGAGAAATACAATTAATTTTTTATAAAGAAAAAAAAAAATAAATAAATAATTGAAGAGACACTTTTTTTTTTAGAGAGGTGCTTCATTTGTATCAAAAGCCTTTCAGCTGAATTATTGATGACGTGAAAGACGGGAAGGAGTTGAGCCCCCTGAGGAAGAGGTGGCACAAAGGCCTTTTCACATTAGCAACAGCTTGCCTCTTCAACTTCCGTGTCAAAGATTAAATCCATTTAGTCTTAAGCTAATCACCTATTTATGTTTTATGATTGTTACTTTTTGCAAGTTATAGATAAGATTAGCAGTCTCAAAAGCATAGTACCTAATTGAAATCTACTGATAAAGAATTGAATTATACGGGAAATAAACCAAAATTAATTTTGATTGGGGGGATAAATTTGTTCGTTTTTGCTGGCAACAAAGTGACCCCTCTAAAGCGGATCGTGTAGGCTCAGAATTGAAGAAGATTTTCAAATTGGTGCCAATATAGCCGGGACACTCTCATTTTGTTTCTTTTGATGAAAAGCATTGTCTTACAAATTTTATCAAAATCTAGAAAGATTTAAAAATAGCGAGCAGAATTTTTTTTTTTTTTTTTATTAGGTTTGTCATACCTTTGAAATTTTACAGATATAAATTTAGAATAGAAAATTTATAAAGGAATAATCTTATAATGTATTATATATACATATAAAATAGTAAAAATATAAGATATTCATATATAGCTTAGAGCTAGCATGTAATCTATCTATATATATAATAACGGAGTGTCCGTCTCTGTTTGAGCAACTTCCCGAAATGAAATATTGCATCCTCATAGAGGACATTAATGAGAGTCCAGGAAATAATCTCTAAATACTCATTTGGGGAGGGTTCAAAAATTTTTTGAAAATCCAATATTTCCCTATTGAAAAACATTGGAGGGGGGGGGGCCTTATGAGCTAATTAATTGCTAGTAATAAAATATAAATAATTAAATCTCGCAAATGAAAAAGAATAAAAATTGTGGGGGGTATATATTTCTTAATTATTAAATTAAATTAATAATATTTTTATTTTCTATTTATTAACAATAATAATTAAATCCTACAAATGATAAACAATTAATTTCTTTGATCCTCTCAATGTTGATAAACTTAAAAAGCCAAGAGGGGTGGGTTCGGTTCCCAGGCAGTCGGATGGAAATCAATTGGATACCAATTGATATAAATAAATAAATTTATTTACGACCTGCTTTGAACCACAAGTCCTCGGTGGGTAGGTCCAATCAAACACATCAAATACAAGAAAAAAAAAATAATAGAAATGTATGCTCATAAACAAATAACATGTTCCATATGCCTGGATTACATGTATCGTAAATATATTGTATATTATTTAGATGGCCTCAGATGCCGAAGTCAAAAAATTAATAAACCAAGGAATTAAAAATATTTATATTTTGTTACCTTCCTATCTTTTCTATGTGATACTTAAAATCCAAAATTAAGGACCCCCACACTATTTTGAGGAAGAAAATGATTAATACATCCTAAAGATTATTTTATTTATTATATGTTCAGCCAATTTAATCAAAATCGTTAGAATAGTTCAAGAGAAAATCACAAAAACCTAAAAACAGTACAAGAATAAAGTGTGCCCCATACAATTTTGGGGCGGATAAGGTTTAATGCATTTCAAAGATCATCTAATAAATAATTGATATATCAAAATCATTGGAGCGAATTTTCGGAAAATCGACAAAAAACTAAAAAAAAAATACATCAGTAAAGTACTAATACTTGACTGAATTTAGCGAGAGTATCTAACTTAAATATCAGCATTGTACGCATTTTTTCATTTTAGAACAATCTGGTACAGACCCATTTTTTTTTTAGACTCATTTCCATTGAAATCTCGACATGGATTTTCTTTCTCATTACATATTTCACATATAAGTAAGAGAAAGTAAAAAAGGTTGATTAGATGATAAAGATCAAGATATATTATCGAGAAGAAGGAGAAAAGAATGTTTATTTTGTAAGATTTGCTATGTAGATGCGGTTGGGTGAAATAAATAGTGTGGGTTCCTGTTCCTGAGGGAAGAAGCCGGCCGGCAGTTTGGTCCAGGGAGAGCCTGAAAGATAAATGAACGCCTCCTCGGTCTCTTCTCCCTTAGTGCAATCGTGTAAATAGTTCAGGGCGTTTGACATTTGCTGGACCACACGAATCGTGATCAGGATTGCCAATAACACTACACCAAATATTTATGAACGCGCATGCTTGTCGCCTTGCTTTCTATTATTTATATTTGTTATTCTCAAATAAATTCTCTTTTAAGATAGCTGAGAAAAGTTTTGAAATTTTTTGATATATTCTCTCTTAAAAAAAAAAAAAAATCTGGTGTGGCTACCACAAAAAAATAGTTACTAAAAAAAATAAATATTTCTTATGCAAGTAATATTTATTTAAGTAAAATTTGGTGCCGATAATTATTTCTATCGGTGACAATGAATTTCTTAAATTGACGTTCCTGATTTTACGTTCCATGCATGGTGAATGGAGAAAACCCTTTCTCTCTAGCCCGGATTTTATATAAATTCTGTATATAAAAAATTAAGATTCTTTATGGTTTATAGTAATTTTAAATATATTCCTTATATACAAATTTTGTGTTTTATAAATCGATTTATTCATGTTTTTAAATTATGTCTTATATGATGATATGAATCATCCATCTTTGTCTATAAATAAGGTCTTTTTTCAACCCTTTATGTAGTAGAGGTAGAGGCCTCGCCTCACGTATCAAAGATCAGATGTTCGCTTCCCGTTCTGAGCGCCACAAAATTTATTTATATAGTGACCAATTAATAATTTTCCCTATCTATGAATAAACATAAAATTAATAATTTAAAATGACACTAATAATCGATGACTTCCTGTAATCGGTTCTCTGAAATTAAAATATTTGTAAAGATAACTAATGTAAAAATTTCATAGTTAAATAAAGATTTTGTAATTGTAATTGGATCTCTATTAAAATACAAAATACAAATAATTATAAATTTGCATGATTACAATATCTTCTGAAGGTGTGAAGGTCGGTCGGTAAATAAATTATTTATTTAAGAATGTTTACAATTAAAATAGCATTTGCTAATTTCTAATTCATGTGCCAGATAGGGTGTTTAGACGCAACTTGTTTGTTTAACAATAGAGGTTCTAAATTGTTTGAAAAAATTTGAAGAAAATTTTGAAACAACTCTTACTGGAGACAATTCTCCGGCCTTTGTTTCAAAAAAAAAAAACTTCGAACAACCAAATGAATTAGATATAATGATGACGAAATTCTATTTTATTGGACCTGAAGAAGGAGACGTTATTCTCCGAAACGTCGGCTTTCTTAAAAAAAAAACCTCCACAAAGATCAATCAACCTCGATTTAAAATAATTATTTCGTTTATAAATTGAAGAGTCCTCTTCTCGTTTCATGTACCAAAGCGACAAAAAATTTCATTGGCTACCAATTAATATAAATAAATAACGGATTTTAAATAGCCGAAAAAGACTTAAAAAAAAAAATCTCCTCTTAATCTTTGATCATGTAATAATAAACAAAAACCAAAACGTGAAGGACAAATTTATTTAAATGGATAAAGTGAGATATTTGTTTTATATTCTTCAAAATCCCTGAAGGAAAAAAAAAATTCCTATTTTTTATAACCCAGGTAAATTGCTTTTTAAAAGATGATGTGGAAAAGAAATCGTAAATGTCAAAAACAAAAATACATTGTTTATCCTAAAGTTTTACTGCAAAAGTTTTTAGAGCAAAGAATATAAAATGGAAAAATTACTCTTTGTATAATAAATATCTCTCTCTTTCTCTCTGGCTTGTTTAATTTATATAAATATTTTTTTTTTATTTCATCAATTATTTAAAATTTTGTTGTTTTTTTTTTATAAAAAAAAAACAAAAATAACGAGCTGCCATGTGTTATTATGATCAGAATACGTTTTGTGAAGTTATGTTTTGGCATAATAGAATTAGATTAATTAGATGAAAATTTTGTGGTGTCGTAATTAGTTTAGCAAAAGGCAGTTTGTGGATGTTCAAAAAAAAAAAAAAAATAATATTCAAAATTGAGACGTTTCGAATGAGGTTTGTTCATCTTCAGTCCAATTTGGTAGTTGTATTTATATCCAAAAGTTGTCAGCTTGTTAGAATATTACATATAACAATGTATACATATAAGAGCTACAATGCCCCATCCCGTGGCCGAGAGATTAATAATATTGAGATCCTTCAAAGCCAAGGATCCCAGGTAATCCGATGAAAATTTATTTAAATTACACCAATAAATATGCCTATATATCTGTAACTGTAAAATAATAAGTCTCAGATTACGAAAAAAAAATTATTAAAAAAAAAACAACACTCACACATACCAATAAGACTGTACCATAAATTCATTGTCGCCTTTATATGTAATCTTTGGACATAAATACAACTACCAAATTGGACTGAAGATGGACCAGTAAATTTCGTTCGAAACAATTTTGAGTTTTTTTTTTTTTTGAACATCTTTTTTGCTGAGCCTGCCTTCTTTTCTTTTTAAATAAGAGTTATCTGCATGAAAGTTAGCTCTACCAATTGAGAGGTAAAAGAAGGAGAATTACCTTCCCCTGGGGGAGGGGGGGGGTGGCAGGTAACGAGCCTCTACGATATTAAAACACTCTGCTGATTATAGAAAAGATTTGGTGGCTGTGTGAAAACGGTTATTCTTGGGAGAGGGCAGGTCCAGCCAAAATAAAAGCCTTTATATCCTTGTCGATCTCGGAGACGTTTCGAGACAAATTTATTATCTCATCCTCAATCAAAAATTAGAATAAAGTTAATCTTTATATACATATGTATTTTATTATTACAATAAATATTCTCAAAGTGATAGTAAGAGAGAGAGAGAGAGAGTAACACAATGATATAAATTCTTTGATGTAATGAATTTTATACACTCTATTTTATTTTGAGATCAGCTAAGAGATTAATTCCAGGTCAAACGAAATTAAAATATTTGTGTTGTTATGTTATTTCTCTCTTCTCTTTATTTTTAATTTTTATGAATTTCATCATTTTATACTTTATTTGTCTCATTTTAATTTCAATTTTACTGCTATCTAACTTATATAAGACATACATACACACATATAATTTATTATTTAATAATTAATGCATTTTCTCATCCTTGAAATAGAACAACATCATATGTACTGCCCAGACTATCACAAGCGTTCTGGAAATTAATGGCTTTATCACCACACATTTTAATAAAGCATTTTTTCTAAACTAATCTTTTCTCTGTTGTTTTCTTTTGCGTTATCAAAATCAAAATTATGTGCGTTCTTCAAGCTGTGGATGGTTAACACTGTTGTGCTTTTTTTTTTTATTTTTAACGCTATTTTTATGTTTCCCTCGTCGGATTGAAAATTTACGTTTAGTTCGGCCCAGGGCATTTCTGATGATCTGGCACTTAATTGCATATACAACCCTAGTCTGTTTATCTAATGGGATTTTGTCTTTTCTGTTAATTATATTACATTAATGTGATATTGGATTTTGGTGCTAATGTGATGTTCAATTCTCTAAACAGTTTTTTTCATATTTTCTGTGACTCCTATAGAATGTAGAAAACAGAATAATATTTAAGGGGGAGAGGGTTGGTTATTTCTTCGCTTTCATGCGTTTTGGACACCCTGTTTTCACGAATCTGTTGATAGCCATTTTCTTGTGCCAACTTATCTTTTCATTAATGAAAATTTTATCTGATAAGGTGTAAATCCGCTTTACGAAATAATTTAAAGCATTAATTTTAGATGTGCACTGCACACTGGAATTGTAACTTGTCAATGTGGTGGTGGGTTTTTTGTATATGTTATAAGTCTCCGAGATCGACAAGCACATAAAGGCTTTTATTTTGGCTGAACCTGCCCTTTCCTAAAAATAATAATCTCTACTGATTATTCAAATAAAGACGAAAAATCGTGCTAACTCAAATATGATCTCACAGAGAGGAGTCAATTATAATTTAGAGGTTAATATATTTAGTAAAACTTCTTTCCCTATACGAGAGCGGATGTCACTCCCGATTTTTTTATTTTATAAAATATAGTGGACTAGCATATGAACCAGGATATAAATATAGAAAGAAAACTTTTTCCACAGGAGAAACATAGGGGGGGGGGGGGAGTTCCTTGACTAAATGCATGGCTAGAATTTAAAAAAATAAAAAAAAAAATGAATAAAAGAATCGGCATCTGAGGCCATATAGACTTTAAATAATCAAATTTCACGACATGAATTAACCACGCATATTTATTTATATATCAATTGATATCCAATTAAATAAATAAATAAATTTTCATCGAATTGCCTTGGATCCAAACCCACACTCCTCGGGGGGGGGGGGGGGGGGAAAAAAAAAATTTTTAAAACCAATTTTATTTTTTTTTTAAGTTCTTTTTTCCCCTTTTTTTAAAAATTTTTTAAATTTTTTTAAAAAAAAAATTTTTTTTT